>VWZW01000226.1:56776-152858 GCA_013397115.1 Edolisoma coerulescens | reverse complement strand
GGAAGTGTCCCTGTCCAGGGCAGGGGTGGGATGGGGGGGGATGGGATGGGATGGGATGGGATGGGATGGGATGGGATGGGATGGGATGGGCTTGAAGGTCCCTTCCAGCCCAAACCATGCTGAGATTCTGGGATTCTCTGCTGTAAATCTGCTCCCTCACTGATCCCATATGGAGTCACACGATTAAATGTGTTCTGAACTCCATCATCTCCAGAAAGTCAGGCAAAAAATGGGGATTTTCTGCTCCTGTACCCACGTGGCCTGGATTCAGGTTGTGTAAAATCCCCGTCCTGCTGGATTTGCTGGGGGTGCAGATCCACATCAGGAAGCTTTTGCCAGCTCAAGGCTGAGTTCTGAGTGGGTCCCACAGCTCCATGAGTGTTGGTTCAGTTGTGCTCTGAATGCTGGGGAATTTTATAGTCTGGAGGAATTTAAATGTCATCCCGCTGAGGTTTTCCAGCCTTGTGCTCCTCTGGGCTGTGTGGTGTAAATGCAAGGAGCAAATAATGAGATTTCTCTGAGGGGTGGCAATGAGCAAGTGGGTGGAGGGCAGAGGGGGAGACGACCCCTAAACTCACTTTGCACCATGAGGAATCCCAGCCTGGACCTGTGCCTTCAGTCTGTGGAGGGGGAAGCCTGGATTTGAATGAATCCTGATTTTTTAGGGGGCTGTAAGGCACTATTGCAGCCTACAGAGGCACACAGACACCAGGGTATGACCGAGTCCTGACAAACTCAGGTTTGGAGCAGTGGTCAGACCTGGGAGTTCTCCAGGGATCCTCCATCCTCAGCCAGCATTTTCCCTTCCCTGGAATTTGCTTTTGAAAGGGCCGGCTCAGGAGGAGAGCAGCCACTCCTGGGCTGAATTTGTGTTTCCTTTTCCGCCCGTGAAACACTTGGGAACGTTTTGTAATGAAATGTGCTTTCCAAACACGGGAACAGCAGCCAGGGATCGTTGTTTTATCACAGATCGATCTTGCTGATGTTCCTTTGGGTTGCAACACCAGCATCTTCTGTTCGACACGCGGGGGTTTGGGGATGATCACAGCTCAGGCTGGCTGTCATTCGAGCAGGTTTGCACTGAGTGTATCTCCAGCCTGAAAAGCCCTTCATCTCCCTGCATTCGGAATTTCCTGGAAAGCCCAGGCTCTCTCCCAGGCACGGTGGTTGTTGGCTGTGCCTGCAGCAGGGGCTGCCTTCAGGCTGGTGGGTTTGCTGGTGTCTCACGCACCTCAGTTCTCATCGGAGCGGCTCAGAGCACAGAGCTCAGGGGTTTGGTGCTTCCAGGAGCCACTCAGCTGCACTAAACTCAGCCAATCCAACACCACCACCTCCTGGCTTTGCAGCAGCTTTATTCCTGCTCTGGATGAACCTCCATCAAATTTCCTCGCTGCAGGTGGAAGCAGAGGTGAAATCCTTCGTAGGATGCTCTGACCTCAGCAGGTCATTATCCCTTTGTTGGCTTAAATATCTCTCTCTCTCTCTTCAGGCACTGGCTCGTGTTTGAGGTGCCCTGCTGGGTATTTCTGCCCGGCTGGAGCCAGTTTCCCAGTGCCCTGCCAGCCGGGCACTCACAACCCTCTGCCAGGGCAGGATGAGGCTGCTGACTGCAGAGCCTGCCCAGCAGGGAGGGCTTGCACCCAGCCTGGCCTGGCCCAGCCTGACACTGAGTGCTCAGCAGGGTAAGCCTGGCTTATTTTCTGCCCTCTCTGTGGCTGTGCATGAATTTCACCTCCACAGCTTTTGTTTTGTGCACTTTGTTCTGCTTTTTCTTGCTCGCCTTCCCCTCAGCTCACACAGCACGGAGGGGTTGCTGTCTCCTTGCACCAGGAATATTTTTGCAGCCTTTGGAGCTGTTTTCCCTCGGGTGGTGGCCTCCAAAACCTCCTTCAGGCCCTGCTGATGGGTCTGCTGGGAAAAGGGAATCGTTTTGTCCTCCTGTTTTCCTCCCTGAACTCCTCCTGAGGGGCAGTTCTGTGCTGCTGCTGCCTCCAAGGGTTGTTTTTCCTGCCAGCAGAGGAGTTGTCAAATCCCCCAGGACAAAGCAGCCCCCGAGAACCCACAGCAGCTTCACCCCTTAGAAATGTGGGGAAGATTCCTCCCCATTCCCAGCTGATGGAATGGAGTGAAGGGAATTGGGGCCACCTGCAAGGACAGCTAAAAGAGCCCCTGAGAAGGGAATATTTGGCACAGATTTCAGAAGAGCACCATGAAATCCCCCCTCAGGTGCAGGTGGCTTCGTCCCCTGTGCCAAGATTTCCTTGCAGTTTCTGGTAAATCAGTGTGACATGGACTGTCCTGGTGGAAGGTTGCACAAAATAGGTAAAATCAGCCAAGAATGAAGCCAGGCCACACACCCCATGGCTATGAACAACGTGCCCTGGCTGAATAACCCACTTTTGGTTTACAATGCCTCCCACAACCAGCCCGTTCACAGAGTTCCACTTCAATTCTGCATTATTGGTGCTCAGCCACGTTGCTGGCAGCCAGGTCAGCTTTTCCCCAGCTCCTTCACCCCGATTTTTTTTTGTAGGGCACAGAGTTTGCCTCCCCTTGGCATCCATCCCTCTGTCCCTTGCTGTGTTCTCAGGTTCGTGTGCCCCGTGGGGTCGGCCAGCCCTCATGCCCCCAGCAATGCCTGCCCTCCAGGAACGATGGGCAACCACTCCGACCTCTTTGACAAGTCCCAGTGCCTGCCCTGCCCTGCAGGATTTCTCTGTGCCAGAGGTACGTGGCTTCAGCACAAAAATGACCTGGTTTTCTCGGTCACCACTATCACAGAGCCCACCAGAAGCGGGTCAGTGAGGTTTCACAGCAATGGGAAATGGGAAAACAGTTTCCCTTTGGTGCCCTCTGTGCCTGCTGGATGAGGTAATTTCTCTCTGAGGTTTTCTCTTTGTGCCATCCCTGGTTGCTGTTTTAACTTGCTGACCTCGAGGCAGCCGGTTTTTTACAGCCTTCCAAGTTTTTAGCTTATTTGTGGCCTCTTCACCTTCATCTCTGTGCCAGCTTTGGGCAGGGGCACCACGTGGGACACTGGGGCTGGTGAATAATTGCTTTAGTAACCAGCTCTGGGGTAGAGCCTCTCGTCAGCAGAGGCAGCAATTATTGTTATCCCATTTAAACAAGGGAAAGGCACAAAAAGAGGGGGAGATTTAACTCAGGGTTATCCACGAAGAGCTGAAAACTCTGGGAATTGGGTGGTGCGAAGCCACCACGCCACCCTCTGCTGCTCTTAAATGTCCCCTGGTGTTTCCACAGGAACGGGGGGGAAGCTGAAGCCTCCCAGCCTGTGCCCAGTTGGTCACTACTGCCCCCCTGGCACCAGGCCCTCGGCCCAGCTCCGGTGTGCCCCGGGCACCTGGAGCAACAGGACCGGCCTGGCCTTGGCCCAGGAGTGCTCTCCGTGCCCTGCAGGCTGGTTCTGTGCGGGGGGAGCCCGTGTCCCCACTGGGAGATGCAGCTCAGGGCACTTCTGCCCCCAAGGTAGGCTGCTTTTCACAGGAATCAAGGAGATTTCATTAATTTTAGGCTTTGTGAGCTCTGATAAAGCCACACGCTGGCTTTATCAGTGTGGTTTTTGCACCATGGATAGAAAACTGTCCCTTCTGTGCAGTCACTGTTTTATATTCTTTGAACTGAGCATGTTTGTCCTGTTATTTTTCCCCCCCACTTAATTTGCAAAGAATTAAAATGCCCAATCAAGCACCTGGTACGAGCAACCATTCTAAATCTGAATCTTCCTGCAAAGATTCTGCAGTTGCTGCTAAATGCTGATTTTTTTTGGTTGTTACCAGAGCTGTGAGCAGTGATTTTTTTTAATATGAATTTACGAGTAAACCTTGTATTTATGAATAAACAATTAATAGCCACAAAACCAAAAAAAACCCCCAAAAAACCCCTTCCTGCCCTCTGTGTTTGAAGCTGTGTGAAGATTTGGGGTGGTTCTCTGCTCTCTTTTTCTTGGAAAGGCAGCTGGAGGAGCACGCAGTTCCCCTGCCCTGCAGGAACCTACAGCACCTGGCTGGGCAGGGGCAGGGTGGAGGATTGCTCTGCCTGCCCTGCCGGAGCCTTCTGCCCCCCTGGCACCTCCAAACCAGAGCTGTGCCCAGTGTAAGTGTGGGACAACGCCGTGGGGCTGTGCAGGGACAAGGGGAAATGTCTCTTTATGGCATTGCAGGGCTCTCCTGGTTTCAATTATTATTAATTATTATTGTTTTTCTGCACTTGGAGTGTTAGAGGTGCCTTTCACCTCTTGTGTTACCGCGTGGTCCAGGCAAGTTCTGTCTGACTGGGGTGGGTTTTGCTGCAGAAACAGCACATTTCCTCTAATCAAAACACCAGGAATTCAGGCTAGGGGAGCACTGTATTTCATTTTTTTGCTTGGCTGCTGTCTGGGAGTGCTCCCTGTGCTGTGTTTTCTCCCCAGAGGATCCTTTCGCTCGGCCCCCGGCGCAGAGGCGGCTGCAGACTGCACCCCCTGTCCTGGGGGGCACCGCTGCCCCGAGCTGGGCACGGTCGCCCCTCGAGCTTGTGGGGCTGGCAACTTCTCAGTACGTAGCATGCTTTGGCCCTGTCTTCCCTGCAGCACAAGGCTGGATTTTGGCAGTAGGGGAGCTCCCAGGGGAGGCTGAGGATGTGAGCGCCCCGAGGGAGGCACTGGGATGAGCCTACCTCCTCCCTGAGAATTTGGGGTGGGTGTGTGCAGAGCTTTAAGCACCACTGGCCACCTGTGCTGGCCCTGCAAGGAGTTAAACTGCTCTTCCAGAGACTGGGAATGTTCCTGCACACTCAGATCTGCAGCTGCTCCAGGCATGATGCCAAAAGCATCTCCCAGGGGAGCAATCCTGCTCCTGCTGCTGTTCCCACCCCAAAAACCATCCCGGTTCCTCTGTCCTCTCTCTGCTGGGTGCAAACCCCAGGTTTCCGTGGCACATTTGGCCCTGGCAGGGAGCAGACACCTCTGTGCCCTTCCTGCTCCAAAGGAAGCATTGCATGGCTCTGGGATTAATCTCTCAGGTGGCTCGGGGAGGGAAAGCAGCAGGGTGGAGTCACAAAAGGGGACAGCGATGGCACAGCTGCTCCCACAAGCAGGTGCCAAGGTTTGATTCATATTTATCTGCCCCAAACCTGTAATTAATAGCTGATAATTGATAATTGCCACGTTTCCCTGTTGATGACAAACTCCTGTCAAAGGACCCCAGTACCTCTGTCCTGACCAGTTTTCATCCCTGCACGAATTTGGGAGCTACCACTGGAACCACTCACTGAGAGTGGAGAGGAGATAAATCACAAATGGAGATTTATATGTGGCAAACAGACCCAGATTATTCCTCGTTTGCACTTGGAGTCGGGTGTAACGAGGAAAGATGAGGGAATTTGTCTGTGTTTCCCCTGCTCCTGCTGGCAGAGGGTGTTGGATTCCCTGTTCTGGGTTTGTGTGGATCATCCACAGGCACGACAGGGCTGATCTGTGGAGCTGGGGCTTTGTTTTTGCAGGGTGGAGGCTCTGAGTTGCACCCTGACTGCTGGCAGAGCTCGGGGGCAGTTTGGGAATGGGAATCTTTGTGTGGCCTGGGACATTGCTGAGCACAGCAGGGAATGTTTGATAAATCTGGCTGCACTCCCACCCTGGGGTTTGGCCTCACCAGGGCTTGCCGCAGGTGCAGAGGGGTTGTCCAGCGCTCCAGCAGTGCCACCAGGATCCTTTCCCGTTTCAGGAGCCGGGCTCAGCCTCCTGCTCACCCTGCAGAGTTGGGCACTACTGTGCCAGTGAGAGCACCAGCCTGGAGGAGATGCTGCTGGCCATGGTGTGCCCAGCAGGGCTCCTGTGCCCGGGGGGACTGGCACATGTCCCAGATGCCGCTGCCAACGCCTGCCCACCGGGACACTTCTGTCCCCAGGGAGATGCTGTGAGTGACTCTGCCCTGGGAACTCACCATCCTCTCTGACTGGGATCATTGCTGTGGAAAAACCTTTCCTAATAACTTTTTGTTACTGATTTCTGTACTCTTTGTGTGTCCCCAGATCTTAGCAGTATTTGCCCCATATAAAACTGTTCATAATATAATAATATATAATAATTGTATCAGGAAAACACCTTCTGAGGTGCTGTGCACAACTACTCTGAATTGTTTTCATAGCTTTAACCGCAGTACCTTGGCCTTGTGGGCTGCAGGACTCATTTTAGAGTGTCAAAGACCCTTTTTTCCATTTCACTTCCAGGCTCAGCCTTGCCCCAATGGCACCTACAGTGAGCAGAGGGGGCTGAGCAGTGCTGCTGGATGCTCACCCTGCCCTGCAGGGAAGTTCTGCTACACAGATGGGATGGAACCCTCAGGAATTCCTCACCCTGTAAGTACAGCCCAGCTTCTCCTAAATTTTCACCCCAAATTTTTTACCCCAGGCTGCATCTGCTCATGGAGCCAGCTCTGTGCTTTGTGCCTGTTTTCTGTCTTTATTTGGCCTTCTGCCTGTCAGTGCAGGCTAGGAAAGAGAGTTCAAAGGTGAGGGATTGCTGCTGCTCCTCTTCTAATGAGTTTTGGGATTCTTCATTGCAACTGTTTTGTCTCAGGGAAGAATGAACTTGTCAAATATTAACAGCTGTTAACAAAAAAAAGCAGCCTCAATTAAGAGTAAAAAAAAAAATGCAGATGGATTCTCTTCCACATGGATGAATCCATGGTTTTATTGAAGAGCAAGGTGATAACTCTGTCCCAGTTACAGCTCATCTCAAAGTGTGGAAGAAGAGCATCTCCCCCCAAAACTTTAGAGGCAAAACTTGTAGGGCTTGTCTCAATGCCAAGATTTTACCCCAAAGCCACCTTGCCTACAATAATTACCCCACATGGTCAGAATTTTACTGGTAAAGCTGTAAATCCCCTTTCTTCCCTTCTTTCCCACCCCGTTTCCTTGCAGTGAGGAAACACCAGGTTATTCAAGGTGAAGCTGAACCGATTCCCCTCCTCTGGGACAGAAAACAACCCAGCCTGAGTGTGTGCTTTGCTTG
The DNA here is from genome assembly GCA_013397115.1 of Edolisoma coerulescens. Classification (NCBI taxonomy): domain Eukaryota; kingdom Metazoa; phylum Chordata; class Aves; order Passeriformes; family Campephagidae; genus Edolisoma; species Edolisoma coerulescens. The sequence continues at coordinate 145,849 of VWZW01000226.1, read as the reverse complement.
CAGACAGGGGATTGCCCAGCTGGCTACCTGTGCCCTCCAGGGACTGGATTCCCCTTTTCCTTCCCCTGCATGCCAGGCAGCTTCTGGGATAACTCCAGCTCGGAGGGAGAAGGTGTTTGCAAGCCCAGCCCACCCGGCCACTTCTGTGACTCCCCTGCCCTGACGGAGCCCAAGCCCTGCCCAGCAGTGAGTGCTTTTCCTTGGTTTCATGGCAGAAGCTGCTCTGTGGCATTTATTTAATAGAAAAGCTTTAAATGCATTAATCTGGCTTTGTTTTGCAGGGTTTTTACTGCGCTGAAGGCAGCTCCAAGCCCGAGCCCTGCCCAGAGGGGACATTCGGTGACAGACAGGGGCTGTCGGGACCCTCGGGGTGCAGCCCCTGTGCTCGGGGGTCCTACTGTGCTGCCCCAGGACAGACTGGGCCAAGTGGGCCCTGTGAGGCTGGGTTTTACTGCCAGGGCAGGGCTCTAACTCCAGTGAGTCCCACTGACGAGTTTTGCTCCCCCTTTCCTAACTGTGCTCCACCGTGTTGTTCTGTTTTCCCCACTCTGGTGCCTTGACTTGGGGAGTCACAATTTTGTGCTGCTCACGCTCAAGTTTATGGCATGAGGACCCTCAAGGGGAGTGTGGCCATGCCATATTTTTCCCCTCTCAACACTGACACCCTCTTAACTAAAAGGCCACCAGGTAGAAAGTCCAGTGGGTTTGAATCAGTGTAAAATTTCATCCCTGTTTATTCTCTTTGATTTTCCTTAAATCAGTGTTGTCTGTTCTCTGCACAAGAGCATGTCTCTATTTCTTCTCTTCATTGTCTACATCAGTTTAATGCCCTAAATATTTTAACCTCATTTTCTCTGCTTTTTAAACGATCTTTTTTCCATTTGCAGTGGCCCACGGACGGTGTGACAGGAGCTGTGTGTCCTGCCGGCTCCTACTGCCCACCTGGCTCTGCCTTCCCCATCCCCTGCCCTCCAGGGACTTTCAGCAACATCAGTGGGCTGAGGAGCCTCCAGAACTGCTTGGATTGCCCACCTGGGTGAGTGTCACCCAGGTCTGGAAGCAAACAGGAACCAGGTCTCTAAAATCCCAGGGACTTTATTGTATTGGGGCTGTGCTGTCCAGTGGAAAAAAAAAAGGCATTATTGCTACCCAAGGGGTTTTTTCTCCCAACTTAGCTTGTATTGTGATGGGACAAACAACCGAGCTCCCTCAGGACCTTGTGAACCTGGATACTTCTGCACAGGAGGGGCCAGAAGTGCTCTCCAGCACGTGGTGATGGAGGGACATTATTCCTTAGCAGGAGCTTTCAAAGCAGAGCCGTGTCCCCTCGGCACCTTCCAGCCTGTGAGTACCTCGGGGTTCCAACCTAGGGGGTCAGCAGAGCCCTTGGAAGATGTAGAAACGTGTGAGTAGAAATTCCTGAGGTGTTTGTAAGTGGTCAGCTTGAAAAAAGGGGATTTGGGGGCTTCTGCTAATTTGGGTAATCACCACCTGCTTTGCTTTTGCCCTGCAACAGAACAAGAACCAAAAACCTTTGGGTGAAGACATCAGATCCATCAGTCCAGGGCTGTTGCCTGCAGCTCTTTTGGCAGTTTTTATTCAGTTTTCTTGCACAGTACAACTTTGGAAGGGCTGCTGAGTCTTGGGTCTGGCAGGGGTGAATTATTTGTGCATTTGTCCCTCACTTCTGTATTGGATTAGGGCTGCAAGGTGCTGCTCACAAACTCCACATTTGCTGGTTTTGGACTGCAGGTTTACACTCCCTTCAGTGTTTATTGTGCAGCAGGGACTCCCTGGGAGTTGGTAAATAATAAATAAACGTGCAAAGTTTCTTTATCCTCGTGGTAAGCAGCACTGCCCCACCCCAGCCAGGCTCCGTGCTCTCTTTCAGGGCCGTGCCCAGTCTCTCTGCAGGGACTGCCCTGAGGGTGCTTTCTGCAGTGAGCCAGGCCTGGCTGCCCCCCAGGACTGTCCCAAAGGGCATTTCTGCCTGGCTGGCAGCTCCTTGCCTCTCCCCTGCCCGGCGGTAAGAGTCCGATACGGATTTGTTTCCACTCAGCAATTTTCAGGAGGCTTCACATCCCTTGGCAGGGACATCCAGCAGCTCTCTCCGTGCAGGGAACGTACACGGATGTGGAGAGGGCAGGTTCCTGCAAGCCCTGCCCTGCAGGGATGTTCTGCAGCAGGGCTGGGCTGCCTGAGCCAGAGGGACGTTGCCAGCCAGGGCATTACTGCAGTCAGGGCTCCAGCACCTCCTCGCCCGTGAGTGCTGAACACCTCGTGTTGCTCAGGATCCTCTGGCCCCACAAAAGCTTTCATAAACCATAATAAATTGAATTTCAATTCCCTTGCTTCAGGTTGGGCTTCCATTTGGAGATCTTTGCCCACCAGGACATTATTGCCCAGCTGGCACCGGGCACCCCAAGGAGATGCCGTGTCCTGCTGGCACCTGGAATGGCCAGAGAGGAGCCCAGGACGTCACTTGGTGCCTGCCTTGTGCCCCTGGGTTTTTCTGCAACCTGTCTGGCCAAGATGCTCCCGGGGGACTTTGTGCACAAGGTGAGACAAAGGCAGAACTTATGCAGCTGCCTAGAAACTGGCTTTGACTTGGGGGAAGAGCTCCAACGTTTTCTGTTTTAAGGCTATTACTGCACGGGAAGGACAAAGACTGCAAAGCCAGAGGATGGTGTCACTGGAGACCTCTGTCCTCGGGGACATTTCTGCCCTGCAGGCTCAGCTGCACCTTCGCCCTGCCCCAGTGGGGAATACAGCAATGCCACAGGTCAGGAGCTGCAGAAATGCAACGGGTCAGGAATGACAGAAATGCAACGGGTCAGGAATGACAGCAATGCCACAGGTCAGGAGCTGCAAAAATGCCACAGGTCAGGAATAACAGAAACGCAACAGGAGCTGCAGCAGTGGAACATGTCAGGAGCTGCAGCAGGTCAGGAACTGCAGCAATGCCACAGGTCAGGAACTGCAGCAATGCCACAGGTCAGGAACAACAGAAATGCAACAGGAGCTGCAGCAGTGGAACATGTCAGGAGCTGCAGCAGGTCAGGAACTACAGAAATGCAACAGGTCAGGAACTACAGAAATGCAACAGGTCAGGAACTGCAGCAATGCAACAGGAGCTGCAGCTTTGCAACTCCGCTGTGACTCAGGGAAGACCGAAACACTGATGGCAGTTTTCGTCTGTATCCAAGAAGGTCTTGAGAGCCGCTGGCACTGGGAATATTCAATGTTTTGGGGGAGCGGGGTAGAGAAAGGGTCGAGCAGGGATGTTTTGTCGTTTTCTCCCCTGGTGTCACACGAGGAATGTGCTTCCCCGTGCTGCAGCTCACCTGTTTTAGGCTGGTGCCAGTGATGCTCGGTGCACGGAGGGCTGGCAGCAGCCTCCAGCTTTCCCTCTGTTCCGCCTGCCACCTAACGGGGAGACGTGGAGGCGACTCAGGCTGGTGGAGTGGAGTTTGCTGAACCAAGTGCTCCTAGGAGAAACCCATGTTTGAGTCCAGTTACTGCAGAGGAGCTGAAAAAATAACTTTATTTCGACTTCCGCTTCTCTCAGTGCACAGCCAGGCAGAGGGAAGTTGTGCACGTGGTATTTTCCTTCCATTTCATTCCGTGCTTCCTTTTAATTCCCATTTTTCCCTCACAGGTCAAGACAAATGCTTTCCTTGTCCTGCTGGGTTTCACTGCTCCAAAGGGCTCAGGCGCCGCTGCCCTCCTGGGTTCTACTGCCCCCAGAAAACCGGGATCAGTTTTTATCCCTGTCCTCCTGGGACTTACAACCCCTCCTACGGCCTGAGCCGTGCTGAGAGGTGCCAGCAGTGCCCTGCAGGTGAGGGAATGCTCTGTAGGGACCTGTCTCAGAGGGTGACGATCTCTCCGCAGCGCTCTCTTCCCGATCCTCTGCTGAGTTTTGGCCCCTAGGAAATGCAAACACAAAAATCCACCGTCAAAAGAGGATCCTGCTGGTGTCCCCACAGGTTTTTGGAGGCTCTGCAGAAGGGTTTGGTTCACACTCAGGGTCTCCCAGAGGAGCATGAGCTGAATTAGGATTGGGTTTTGTCCCAGTTGTGCTGGTGCTGAGGGATTTGATTTCTCCAAGTCTTCCCTTTGCCTTCCAGTGCATGCAGCACAGCAGCTCTCCTGCTTTTCTCTCCCAGTTTGCTGATTCCCTTTTCCCTCTGTGGCCTTCCAGGGATGTTCTGTGGAGAATGGGGATTATCCTCTCCCAGTGGTCCCTGCTGGCCAGGATTCTTCTGCACAACAGGTACAGAATTTAGGATTCAGAGGGCAGAAGGAGTGAAAAGGTGGGGAGCTGGGGCCCTTGTGGTCCTTGCTGTTATTTATTCCATTCCACCATGGATTTCTGGCTTTGTCATCATGAGCTACAATCAGCTCCTCCCTTCTCTCACCCACAGAAATCGTTCCTTAGCCATGGGGAGCAAACTGGCCTATGAGAAACAACCCAAATCACTCAGGATACTTTTGTTTTATTTTCCTCGTGCAGGAGCAAGTGTCCCAAACCCCAGTGGAGCCACAAACACGAGCAGTGGTGGCCCCTGCCCTCCTGGACACTTCTGCCCAGCTGGCACCAGTATCCCTCAGCGATGCCCTGTGGGCACTTACTCAGACAGGTGAAGCTCTGTGGATCTTCTGATGCTAATTTTGGTTTTCTTTTCTTTTTTGTTTGTCCCTTCGTCCTCTAAGCAATGCAGTGCAGCTCAGTGAGGCTCGTTAGAGGTGTCCTTGCATTGATCAGGAAAGTTTTGTGGTCGCTTTTACTTTGCCAGAGCTGAAGCATCAGGGACCCCCCTGCTGAGCTTTCACCCTTGCTGAAACCCTGCTTCTGTCCCTCTCAGGCTCCACAACTGGCAGGATTCCAGCTGCACTGAGTGTCCACCTGGCCAGTTCTGTGGCTCCCCTGGCCTCACAGCCCCCTCAGGACCCTGCTCACCTGGGTACTTCTGCCAGCCTGGGGCTTCCTCCCCGTCACCGCCCGGTGAGCGGCACCGGGTGCTTTTGGCAATGGAATGCTTTAAAAAATGCCACCTTTTCTCCCAATATTCCTGCCCCTGCCTCCTATCAGTCATCCAGATCCCTGTGTGAGTTTTTTTTTGAGGGGTTTGTGCCACACATGCCAGTATTATCAAAGGGAATGCTGGCGCTGATCCCTGGGGCAGCCACGGGTGTCTGCCTGCAGTGGGCACAGCCACTGTCATTTATTGTGTCTCAGGAATTATCATTTCCAGGGGAGAGCTCCAACCCCGTGCCTCTGCTCCTGTCTGTGTCCCAGGTGTGTGGGAGAAAGGAGGCCCTTGCCCCGTGAGCCACTTCTGCCCAGAAGGGAGCAGCTCTCCCCTGCCCTGCCGTGCAGGGACCTACAACAACCTCTCCCGACAAGCTGCCTGCTCCCCCTGCGCTGCGGGCTACTTCTGCCCAGAAAACACCACCAGCTACAGCTCAAACCCCTGCCCAGCTGGATTTTACTGCCCCAAAGGTGAGATAGACCCAGGGAACCAGGCAATCCTTTGGCCAGGCTGAAACATCCTCCTTAAAGGCCAGGAATTATCTCCGTGATAAAATGTTTAAGTGTCAGCCTGGTTCTCACAGGAAAAAAAAACCCAAACAATGTTTTAAGCTGTAGCTATGGCTGTTGCTTAACAGCCTCACAAATTAAACAGCACCCAAACACAATTTTGGCCATGAAGGCCTGTGGGGATCAGCACTGGGAAAACTGGCAAAGAGGACAGGGAGTGATGCAGCAGGATTCAGAGCCAGGATGGTGTTTATGGTCCGTGAGAGGTTCCTGCTCTCTTTATACCACAGGCACCAGGTTTGCCACTGAGTTTCCCTGTCCCAGGGGTTACTACAACCCTGACCCCATGACCCAGAGCTTGGACAGCTGCCTGCCCTGCCCACCTGGGCACTACTGCGGGAAGGAGGGGCTGACCGCTGCCTCGGGCAGGTGTGACCCAGGTGAGTGTGGGGCTGCTGGGCCTGGCAGTGCCCAGCCCTTGGGGACAGGGTGTTTGGGAGGGTGATGCTTTCATCCTGCAGCCTTTACCACAGCCCCTCCAGTGTGTTTGCTGGGTTCTCTTGCTGAGCTGTAGGTATTTAGTAGGATTGAACACGCCTCAGGTGGTCAGCTCTGAGCCACGAGCAGTCTCTGCCTTCTGAGCCCGCTCAGGCAGCTGAGCTGAGCCCTGCGGCCATAAACAAAAGTACTGAATTTAATGTTGCAAGATCTCTTCCCATCTTTGTTAATATGGTATTATTTTATAATATTAAATTGGATGTGCTATTGCATGGAAAATTATGGGCTGGTGGTGTTAAAGTTTGGTGGAATGAGCCTGTCCCACACCCTGTGCTGTGCCCACATTACACCCAAGGCCATCCCAGCTGGTTTATTTGTGATGTTTTTTGGGGCTCTGTCATTGCCAGAGCTGCTCAGTCCCGTTTCCTGTTCCCAGGCTGGTTTTGCATCTCAGCAGCCTGGACCTCCCAGCCCTTTGACCTGGACAACTACACCAATGCCAACTGCCTGTGCCCGGCCACAGCCACCGGGGGGAAGTGCACAGCTGGCTTTTATTGTCCCCAGGGAAGCCCAGAGCCTCTTCCTTGCCCCCCAGGGCTCTTCTGCAACGCCTCAGGTTGGTGGGAGCAGGAGTTTTGAGGGGATATTCCTGGTATCTCCATGGAGATGTAGCAGTGCCTGCAAGACACCCCTGGTGCCTTCCAGAGGGAGGCTGTGAGCAGTTGTTTTTCCTGCTTTTCCCCCTTTGTCTCAGTGCTCTGAGTGCCACCACCCTCTCTGTCTTGCAGGGCTGCCTGTCCCCAGTGGGGAATGTGCTGCTGGCTTTTACTGTGCAGGGGAAGCTGCTGGCCCCAAACCCACGGATGGTGTCACTGGGAACATCTGCCCCGTGGGCTCTTACTGCAGTGGGTATCCAGCACTGAAGAGCTCATGGCACAGAAGGCCTGAAACACTGATGGGGTGTGGCAGCCAACTGGCTGGGGTCTGACCATGGTGCCAAAGCCCCAGATTCTCCCCCTGATTCTTCCCCTCCCTTTGAAAGTGGGAGGTGGCATCTCTATCTCAATGTCTGAGCTTTAGTTGGCTTCACCTGTGGGTAAAATGAAGCCAGTAATTTCTGTCCCCTCCCACGCAGCACTGTTGGATCTATGAGTGGAAAATTAGGCTTCCCTGCTGCTGTTTTGGGTTCATCCAAGCCCTGAGTGCAGCCATCTCCCTCATTCTTTCATTTTTCATTCCTGTCTTGCTTCTCCTCTTGCAGCTGCAGCATCAGCAGCGCCCCAGCCCTGCCCAGCGGGCACCTTCTCCAGCCTGCCAGGGAGGAGAGCACTTTCTGAGTGCCAGCCTTGCCCCTCTGGCTTCTACTGTGAGGAACCCGGCCTCAGTGCCCCAACTGGGGAGTGCTGGGAAGGTGAGTGGGGAATGCAGTGCCCTGCAGGCTGCCACGGCCCCTGGGGATGTGCTCAGAGGACTGTGAGTGAGAAATTCAAAATAAATGAAATAAATGTCCTTCTGTGAGTCACTGTCGAGAGTGGCAAAGCCATTTCCCTGCTGGGAGGTCTGACAGGAGCCAGAGGTGCTGCACATCCAGAAAATTGGACCTGAGTTTCACAGGGTCCAAACGTTGTTTTGTGCTTGCCTCAGCCAAGAGATGCCAGCCTGTTGTTGTCTTTGGAGCCTTCCTGGGATCAAAGATCTGCTGCCCACCTGGTTTCTCTGTACTGGAGGAGAACATTTTCTGTCTCTCTCTGTAAAGGCCGTTAAAGGTTAAAGCAGCTCAGATGTGAAAGCAGAATTAGCAACGTCTGTGTTTTCTGAGCAATTTGAACCCTGACAGGGAAAAACTCTGATGTTCAGTGGGAAAACTTTACTTGAAGGGTTTCAGTAGCTGAAGGGAACACAGAGATCAATGTTGGGTCATTAAGTGTTTTTCCGTGTCACCTGTAGGTTTTCTCCTGTTTTTTGGGGGCTGCTGGGTGTTAAATTTCCTGTTAAGAGTGCAGGGTGTTTGTGCAGCAGCAGAGGGTCAGATCAATACTTATTTAGGGCCAGCAGCAGGTTTATTCTGTGAGGGGCCACTGAGATGCTTTGTGTGCCTGGAGAAGCTGTTCTTCCCTAATGAGCAGCTTCTCTGTGTCTGATCCAGCTCTTCCCTCTGTCCCTGCAGGTTTTTACTGTGACAGCCAGCAAGGGCCACTCACTGATGTCACCCTCTACCCCTGCCCACAAGGCTTTTACTGCCCAGCAGGGACCAGCAGGAGCTCTCAGCACAGCTGCCCCGCAGGGACCTTTGGGCCGAGGCAAAAACTGAGATCTGTCCACGAATGTCAAAGATGCCCAGCAGGAAAATACTGTGAACTCCCTGGCCTTGCTGCCCCAACAGGTGCATTGCTGCTCCTCTGAGCGTCCTCGTCCAATTATCAGTGGCTGATAATTAGTGCAGGGTTTGGAGTTGGGCTCCAGGGAGCCGAAATGTCCCGTTTTAATTGTCAAAAGCTGCTTGAGAAAGAAAAAGATTCATTTTTCTAAGCAAAGAGTGAGAGGACTGCAGAACCCAGAATTTCACGTGTGATACCTCTTTAAAAAAATCCAGTGTGGAGTTTTCCGGTGTCAAACCTGTCTGGCACTTTATTTAGAATTAGTTTGGAATTTTAGCCTGGTTCCCAAAGAACCAATCCTTCCATGTGATTAGGTTTAGCAGAGAAACAGAGGGCAAAATACCCAGCAATGACATCTCTCAATTTCTTTCCAAGATTGGTGTTTTTTGGGTTTTTTTTCCACATCTGATGATTTTTCATTGATCCTTATCCTAAAAGGCCCTAATTCAGCAAAGCACTTTGATAGAATTCTTAATATTGCAGTCTTCACTTAAGGATGTGCTGATTATGATTCTGAAGGGAAATGTGTGCTGGAATACTCATTGGAATGTGGGGTATTTATTGGAATGTGGGATATTTACTGGAATGTAGAATATTTATTGGAATGTGGAGGCAGTGCTCAGTCAGAGAAGGGCTTCTCTGTCTCTGCCACCAGTCCTGCCCTCCTGGCAGGCACAGCAGTTCCTCTGCTGACCATTCCATCAGGGATTCCTAGATGGCAAATGGCTGTATCTGAAATCTGTATTCGTGTGGGTTTTATTTTCCCATTATTCTGTTTTTCTAGGAGATTGTGCTGAGGGGTTTTGGTGTAAAAGCGGTGCCCGGGTGAGAAACCCCCGGGATGGAGAGTCAGGGCTGCCCTGCCCCGCTGGTCACTACTGTCCTGAAGGTAGGGGGGCTTGGGAGCAGCATTTTCCTCCATTCCTAGAAATCCTGGGAAGCATTTCCTCACCCTGCTGTCACCGATCCCACCAGGTGCCCCAGTGCCACTGCAGTGCCCTCCTGGCACGTGGTCAGGCCGGGAGGGCAGGAGGAGCGTGCGGGAATGCCAGCCCTGTCCTGGGGGACATTTCTGCAATGGCTCTGGGCAGAGGGCACCCTCGGGGCAGTGCAGCCCGGGGTGAGTAGCAGAACGACCCCATTCCCGTGCCCTGCTGGCAGCAGGGATGGTCTCCAGGGGGTTTTTAGCTGTTTGAAACCCAGAGGGGTGTCCTGGCTGCAGGTTCTACTGTGCCAGCGGCGCCCAGACCCCGACTCCCACCGATGGCCTCTCAGGAGCTCCGTGTCCTGTCGGTCACTTCTGTCCCCGGGGCTCCAGGAGCCCAGTCCCGTGTCCCCCTGGCTCCCACGTGCCCCATTCCCATGGGGAGCAGTGCCAGGCTTGCCCACAGGGTCAGTACTGTGTCTCTGGCGAGGAGGCAGCGCCGTGTCCCCGGGGTGAGTTAACTGAGTTAACGTCACTCAGAAATGTCTGGTTTGTCTTTGGCTCTCCAAACTCTGCTGATTCCGACCTGCTCTTTCTTTTCCAGGGTATTTCTGTCCCCAAGGCACAGCTCTTCCAATTGCTTGCCCAGCAGGATCCTATAACCCTGCACAGAGCCAAACCAGCTGCCTGCCGTGTCCTGAAGGGTGAGACACGGCGAGCTTAGGGACTGCTGGAAACAATTGTTTATCCAGGCATCATGGAGCAGTGTGTGTGGGGAAAATGAGTTATTTTACCACTGGGAAGCACTTGAGGAAGTGCTGTGAGGCAGCAGAGCAGCTGCTGAGCTGTTTCACAGCCCCATGCAGTGATGATGGGACCAGGAAAAGCCCCAACCCCTCATTTGGCCCCACTGGAAGGGAATTTAGGCTATTCAGAGCACAGAAACCATTGGCACCGTAAACTTATTCCATGTCTGGAGTACAAGCTGGTTCCCTTGGCAACAGGCTGGCACCGGCCTGCTGGAGGGGAAGAGGGATCTTGAAAATCACCTGATGCTGAGCCTGGCTTTTCCTTGGGGGATTTATCTCCAATTACTGCCTGGATTTGAACTTGATTAACTTTTACAAGTTGATGAATCATAGCCTGGATGTGTTGTGATTCAAGTTAAGAAAATTATGTCTCTGTGGCTTTTGCAATTATGCCATCAATTTGGCATTTGAGGAATCAGCTCAGAGTGCAGTCATATGCGCAATTAGGTCTCTTTTCTGGTCAATCCAGCACAAGAGCCAAAATCCTCTTTTTTTTTTTTATTCTCTCTTTGGCGCAGGTTCTTCTGCCCCAAGAATTCCTCTTCCTTTCTGGAGAATGAATGTCCCCCTGGCCACTACTGCCCTGCAGGCACTGCCTCTGCAGCTCAGTTCCCATGTCCTAAAGGGACTTACAACCCCCGGGCTGGCAGCAGCCTGAGGTCCCACTGCAGCCCCTGTGAGCCAGGTGAGGCAGAGGAGCCTCTCTCAGCGTGGTGACAGTGGGCACTGAGTGTCCTGGAGGTTCAGAGGGTGTTTTGCTCTCTGAAATGTCTTTCTGGGGTTTTCTGCCTGTGCTCATGGCCTTGTTTGCTCTCTCAGGGCATTTCTGTGCACTCCCTGGGCAGTCCCAGGTGACAGGACCGTGCCTGGCTGGGTTCTACTGCACTGGAGGAGCTCCCAGTCCAACCCCCAGGGATGCCCTGGTGGGGAAGAGGTGCCCCCAGGGAGCCTACTGCCCTCTGGGCTCTGCCTCCCCCCTGCCCTGCCCTCCTGGCCACTACAGCAGCTCCGCTGGGAACACTGGGATCCAGGACTGCCTCCTGTGCGATGCAGGTAAAGCACTGAAAAATCCTGATTTGTGAGAGTTCAGCCATTTCTAGGGCTCCTGTGGCTCTGGAGCTGGCAGTCCTGCACAACTGCTTCCCTGCAGAGAGGTTAGGCAGAGCTTTCCTTCAGAGAGGTGTTAGGTAAAGCATAGAAAGACCAAATCTTCCACTTTTCCACCTCAGAGGATGCTCACAGTGAAGTGTAGATGGAGAGGTTCCCTTTCCACCCTTTCTCTGGATGCTCTCACGTTCAGAGGTGCCACACGTGCTGTTTGTTCTCAGCAGAACAGCTGTAGGTGAATCAAACAGGATGAAAATTTCCTCATCCCGAATTTGCTGTTGTCTGTCTGGAGTGCCCAACATCGTTATTGTCCTTCCGTGGTGCCTCTGGATTTAATTTCAGGATATTTCTGCAATGGGACCGGACTTGTGTCTCCCAGTGGATTGTGTGAGGCCGGGTTCTACTGCAGTGGAGGGAGCCTTTCTCCCAAACCTCCCAGGGTAAGCTGTGCTGGGGTGGAAATCGTGTAAAATACATAAAATATCTGTGCAACTGAGGGCCATGAGGTCACCTGAGTTCTCCTGCCCTGGATTAAACTCTCCCTTTCAACATCACCTCCTTCATCAGGTGCATCTGGTCGATTGATAGCGAAAGAAAAACAGAGATAACAAAATACATCTGGCTTTCCTTGAGCTTTAAAATCTAAGCAATAGCTCTGTCTCTGCACGTTGATGCTGCAAAGCAGCGTGGAACGCCGCATCAGATTAAAATTCCAGAGGTTAATAGTTCGTGAGTTTGATTAGAATGCTGCATCTGCCAGCCCTCCTCTGAGGCAAAATTCAGCAGGAATTTTTAAAGATGATGACAAGGCTCAGCCGTGGCTTTGTGCAGCCTTCAGGACTGAGGGGTGAGAGCAGCATTTCATGGTCAGTTCAGAGGGCTCTTCACCTTCTCTTCACCTTCTCTGCACCTTCTCTCCAGTCAAGAATCTGGCTCAGACCTTGTTGCACACGAGGAGTTTTCAGGCTGTAACTGTGGTGCTTTCCTTCCAAGCCAACAGGCAGGGGAGGTCCGTGCCCCCCTGGCCATTACTGTGAGGTGGGCAGCAGCAGAGCCCAGCCGTGCCCTGCAGGGACCTACAGCCCATCCTGGAGCGGGACACGGTGCCTGGAGTGCCCAGAGGGCTTTTACTGCACCTCTGCCTCCACCAACTACACAGATTGTCCTCAAGGTGGGTCTGACTACCCCACCCAGGGGCGTCTTGCTGCCCCTCAGCTCATTTCATACTCCTGATGTGATGTATCTGTCAGAGCAGTGATAAATTGCAGGATGGGCCCACACTCATGGCTTGGGATCAGTCCTTCCCATAAAGAGATGAAGGGAATGCCTCGTGTTCCAGCTGGGAATCCTTCCCAGGCTGTTCCCAGCCTGTCCTAACCATTACGAAACCACCTTTTCTTTCCAGGTCACTACTGCCCCAGGAACACAGAATTTGCCACGCAGCATCCTTGTCCCCCTGGAACCTACAGTGAAGCCCTGAATCTCTGGGATGTTTCCAAGTGCCAGCTGTGTCCTCCTGGAAGGGTCTGTTCCAGGCCAGGCCTGGCCAGGCCAGATGGACTCTGCACGCCTGGGTGGTTTTGTCCACCTGGATCCACATCAAGCACGCCAGCGTTTCCTGGAAATTACTCTGGTAGGGAGGGGAGCAGTGAAGTGTGATGGTGGTGGTTGTTGAGGGGGTATTGGGGGATATTAGTGTCACCAGCCAGGTTCAGGATGGATTTCTTTCCCTTTTTTCCCCTAAATTCCGTGCTCCAGCTCTGTTCTTCCCGAGCTATTGCAATAAAGCAGTGTTTGCCATTCTCATGTTTCAACTCTCTCTGTGTCTTTCCCGTTCACAGGAAAGGCAGCTCCAGCTCCAGGATCTCCAGGGTTGTGCCAAGCAGGAACTTTTTGTCCTGCTGGGTCATCCCTTCCTCTTCCCTGCCCTCCAGGTGGGAGCTGAGTCTTTTTTCCTGCACAAGTTTGTTGGGCTGGGTTCTTCTACCTGTGTCCTCTTTCCCCTTGTGCCAAGATCCACAGGCAAGCCCAGCCTCGTGCTGGGACTGCTCCTGCTGTCTCCAAAAGCTGCTCCTGCTTCTGCCCCGTGCTCCAGGTTGGTTCTGTGCCAGCCCAGAGCTGGCAGCTCCATCGGGACCCTGCGAGGCCGGGTTCTACTGCACGGGAGGCTCCATAACCCCAAACCCCAGGGATGGAGCAGGAGGAAACATCTGTCCCCAAGGCCACTTCTGCCCTGCAGGGAGTCACTCCCCATCTCCGTGTCCCCCAGGTGGGTTTGGTGGCAGCTGGTCCCTGCTGGCATTTCCCTTCCCAGAGCCCAGCTAAGGCTGTGCCGTCACTCTGCAGCCCTTGTCGGGCTGTGCTGAAGCTTTCCTGTATTCCCTGAGGAAAAGCTGCTCCCAGCATGGAAATTCAGCCACTAATCCAGTGCTGCTGTGCTGGAACATCAGCCCTAAATCAGACAGGAATTGCTGAGCTGCCCCTGGGGTGCTGGTGGGGAGGGAAGGTCTTGCTGAGCCCTCCTGAAGGACAGGTCACACAGCCAGGACGTGTGAGAGCCTCTGCAGCCCCTGCACGGGGAGAGGTCATTAACAGCACCTCCCCTGCATGGGGAGAGGTCATTAATTAATGAGGCAAAGGGTTAAATTAAACGAGAGGCTGTGGAACGTTTCCTGGTATGTGGAACGTTTGTTTCTTTCCTGGGTTAAATCTCTAGTTGTGTTACAAAGGAATTGCACTGCTCCAGTCCAGAAATAAACAGGAATTCACCTCGGCAGCAGTCAGGACCCTCTGATAGGAAGCTCTCGTCCCAGGGAGTGCTGGGATTTTGGGAATTCCTTCCTAAACCAGCATCCTTCTGCATCTTCTGGGCCAAGCGCAGCCAGAAAGTTCCTGTGAGAGCTGCTGCTTTGGGATCCTGATAATTCCCCCACAACCACTTCCAGCAGGGGACATGAGGATGCAATAATGGGATTTTTGGTGGGTTTTTATTGCCAGGCTCCTTCTTGCCTCATCCTGGTGGCCGCTCAGCACAGGACTGCCAGCCCTGCTCCCCGGGCTGGTTCTGCTCCCAGCACGGCCAGAGCTCCCCGGAGGGTTTGTGCAAGGAAGGATGGGTGTGCCCTGCAGGATCTGTGTCAGACCAGCACTCAGGTAGGGATTCTTTGGGGTCATTCTTTACCCACAGAAGTTTCAGCAGCAAGATCAGTTTAAAATGGGACTTCAGTTACAGTTTAGAAACGATTGTTGAGGTTAAAAACGTTTTCCAAACGTACCACTGGGTAAATTATTGGGTAATAGTGAGAAGAAGGAAAAATGGGGATCTTATCAAGCAAAAAAAAGCTGAAAAAATACAAATATTTTCACCACAGCAGTGATGTCAGAGGGGTATTTCTTCTTTTGCTCCCAGATTATTTGTGTCCTGTGGGTCACTACTGCCCTCCTGGCAGCCCGGAGCCCGTGCCCTGTCCCCCTGGAGAGTACCAGGAGCAGGCTGGGAAAGGCCGGTGTGAAACATGCCCGGCAGGAATGTGAGTGACATGGATTTGCTCCTTCCTCTTGCTGCTTTCTTAGGAATTATCAGGTGTTCCCCTCCGGCTCAGGCTGCTCTGTGTCTGATGTACAAGGCACACTTTGATTTACAAGTCTGGTTTTCCTGTTTCTGTTTTCACATCACCTCTCCCTTCACTGTGTGATTTTCTGTACCACAGAAGTTCTTGTACAGGGAATCCATCCTGGGGATGGATGTGGATGGGATGTGGACGTGGATGGATGTTCTGCCTGCTGGGATGGGCAGGGTGATCCTGCCAGGTCGCACCTGAGCTCTCCGTTGGTTTTTCCAAGGAATTTCCCCACCTTTCATTGTGTGGTCACTGCTGTGCCCAGAGATTTTTATCCCTGGCAGAACAGAGGGAAGAGCACAAGCACTGGGATTTTTTGGCAGGTTCTGTGCCCCACAAGAGCACCCAGGTGATGTCCAAGAGAACATCCACGGCGTGGCCAGGCCCCTGGAATGCCCAGCAGGACATTACTGCCCCCCAGGAACAAGGGCTGCCAACCAGTACCCATGTCCAGAGGGCACCTACAGCCACCAGCCCGGCCTGGCAAACCCCAGGGACTGCAGGCCTTGTCCTGGGGGCACGTTCTGTGCCAGGGCAGGTGGGAATTGTGTGTGGATTAAACAAAATCCTCATCTGCTTTGGGTCTGGGAGTGAAAGAAGTGTTCTGTGCAGTTCATCCAAATGTTAGGGAGCATTTGCAGCCATTTCTGGGGGCCCTTGAGTAGATTTTAAAGGTTTTTTTGCAAACCATCCTTTGAAAGTTAAATTCAAGGCAGATCAGGGTGGTTTTATTCTAGTGAAGGTTATGAAAGCAGAAGTCAGGCAGCTTGGAGCCTAGGACTCATTTGGGTTTGTCTCTCAGTGGAAAGACCTATAATGATCAGCCTCCTCTGAAAGGGTGATTTAGGAAACCATTTGGGCTTTTATCTCTCTGCTCATCAGCTGTGAGTAAATACTGAGAGTACAGATCGAGCTTTCAACTAACAGAGCTCCTGACTGGCCAGGAGACTCCGGGGTCATCGTGGTGACCAGGCTTGTCTGCATGGTTTAGTCCCAGAGCTGATTAATGGGGTGCCTCTGGCTCATCTGACTTGATGCTCGTTGCCTTTAGGACTCTCAGCCCCAAGTGGTCCGTGCTGGCCTGGGCATTTCTGCACCTCCCAGGCCCGTGTGCCCAACCCTGTTGGTGATGGGACAGGGGGTCTGTGCCCAGCAGGGCATTTCTGCCCTCTGGGGAGCCCCGAGCCCCAGCCCTGCCCCAGCGGCTCCTTCCTGCCCCAGTCCGGGATGAGTTCCCGTAACTCCTGCCTGCCCTGTCCCGCGGGGAAGTTCTGCCGAGGAGAAGGCCTGGCTGCCGTTTCTGGTGTGTATTGCACGCATCCAACATCCTTTTTCTCTCCCAACTCAGACGTTTTTTATGTTTTCTGGTTCCAAACTGAACGCTGAAGCTTTTCTCTCTTGCAGGACCGTGTCAGGCTGGGTTTTTCTGCGACCCTGGCTCCACACAGCCAGACCAGAGGCACTGCCCCGCTGGCTCCTACTGCCCTGAAGGCTCTGAATTCCCAATCCCCTGCAGCCCTGGAAGCTTCAGCCCTGTCAGTGGGAAAGGGCAGGCAGCAGACTGCCAGCTGTGCCCCGCTGGGCACTCCTGCAGCGGTGAGGATGTGCTGGGGTTACAGAGTGAGGAAAGAAAATCACCCCCCACAGCTTCATTTCTGACAGCCTTGGGTACAGCGAGGACAAACTGAGTGCCCCACATCAATTTGTGTCAGTGATGGTTTCTAGCACGGAGAGTCACTTTAATTCCAAAACTCCTGTTGGGTTCTCGGGGGCAGCCTCAGGTCACCCAGAACTCCTTGTTTGCTGTTAAACCTTCTCTGCACCTCTTGTGCATGTCTGACACGGCTCTGGCCTCACAGGGAAACAAACATTCCTGGCAGGGAGCTCTTGGTCTGGCCATGAGCCAGAGCTGCTCCTCCTCAGAGCTTCTCACCATCTGCCTGCACAAGGTGTTTGTCTGCTCCCCCTAGCACTGAGATCTTTGTGGTCACTCTGACAGTAACAAATTCACCCATCACCTTCCAGGCTTTTCCTTTCTCGGGTGAGCAGCTGAAGCAACAGGGAAGGAATTACTTGGCTGAGCTAACATGAGTTTTAGCAGAGCTGGAACCACAACTGAGAGCCTCAGAGTCCCAGCTGAGCTTCTTCATGGGAAACCTTGGTTTTCCTCGGGCATTTAATTCAGGACTGACTCACCTGTGTGGTAAAAGGTTCTCTGTCTGAGGCTGAACTTCAGGGAATTGGTACTTTCTGATGCTTGGTGGAGGTGTATGATGGAGGAGATCATTATTTCAGGTTTCCATCGTCTCTGATCTGGGCAAAATCCCTTCTGAAGGACCATGTTCTGCAGGTTTCTGCTGCTCATCACCTGCAAGACCCCACTGCTATCCATGGGGATCCTCCTGCCCTGTGGGATCTGCTTTCCCTGTGCCCTGGTTCTGTTGGCAGAGCAGGACAGTGCCTGCCTGCTGCCACAATTCCTCCTGTTTCCTGTGTCCCAGGTCCTGGAGCACGAACTCCTGAGCTGTGCCCTGCTGGGCACTTCTGCCTGCCAGGGACCAACTTCAGCACGCAGCACCCGTGTCCCAAGGGCACCTTTGGCCCCAGGACTGGTGCCACCAGTGAGTCTGACTGCGAGCCCTGCCCAGCAGGTGAGAAGGGCACAGGAAATGTGCAGATGAGCTCTCCTTTCACATTATTGACCCCTGCACTGCTGTTCTGTGCAGCTCCTCGCCCTGACGTCTCTGTTCGTTTCAGGGATGTACTGCTCAGCTCCAGGTCTATCCCAGCCGTCTGGATTTTGTTACCCGGGTTATCACTGTGCCAAGGGAGCCGTCAGCCCAGCCCCCTTCAAGCACAGGGTGAGTGCCAGGCAGCAGCAGCAGCACAGTGATCTGGAGACCTGGGGACCAGGACTGGCCTGTCACAATCTCCTGGCTTCTGGTGGGATGTTTTCCAAGCATTTCTGTTCCCTCAGCTGCAGGGACATGCTGCTCCTGATGTTTGCTGGAATACCTGGCTGCCCATGGATGAATTCCAGCCAGGCCTTCATTTCTGCATTGCATTGGAGTGTGGGGTGTAACATCTCCTCTAAAAGATGCCATCAGGGGCAGGATAACCACCCTTCAGAAGCCAGGACCCTTTTCATGCCAATGGTCTTTGTTCATTTTCAGAGGCAGCAAATTTGCAGGACTCAGCGCCTGCGTGCCCTGCCCAGAACCTCTCTCTGTGCACACTGGGCCAAATCTCCTCCTGGTAACACTTTTCCCTGGTATTTTCCTCATCCAGGTGGAATCCTCCAGCCCTGCCCTGCCTGGCAATGACATCTGCCCCGTGGGCCACTTCTGCCCCCGTGGCACCGGGCACCCTGTGCCGTGTCCCCCTGGATCCTTGTCCAGCGCCGTGGGCCTGGGGGCAGAGGAGCAGTGCCAGCCCTGCCCAGCTGGGAGGGTCTGCAGTGGCCCAGGGCTGGCTGAGCTGGCCCAGACGTCACTGTGTGACCCAGGGTGAGTGACACAGTCACTGGGCAGTGACAAAATACAGCCTGGCTGGGAGTTATAACCAAGGGACATCCAAATTTCCAGACCCTGGCCTTGTTCTCAGCCCTTGGGTTGGGATGTGGCATCTCCCTGTAGATGTTTCAGAGATATTCCTGTTCCCTTCATGTTTGCCTGACATTCTTATCCATCTTTTTTTCTCTGTTTTCAGTGAAAAAAATCATTATTATCAATAAATTGCTCTTGCAAATCCCTTATTTAGCCCCATGACACTTGCTGGGAATTTAACCTTTTTTTCCCTTCTGAGGCCTCTTCTCCCACAAGGTGGTGCAAGAACCAGGGCCAAGGCACCATTCCCAGCCTGTGCAAAGTGCCCTGAGCAGTGTCTGTCCATCTCAGGAGCCTCGGGGCAAGAGACTGCAGAAATCTGATTTATTTAATGAGCGTAAGAGAGTCTTAGAAGTGTTTTCAGTGCAGCGTAATGAGATTTCACAGGGAAAGATTTCTGATAGCAGCTCTTGAATTGAGTAGAGAAAATCACAATGAAATCTGTTTAGAAGTTGAGGCTAAGCTGGGAATACAATGCGGGCTACATTGGGAAGGACTGAAAATAATTATTCTTGGGAATGTGCGGGATTTGACCTGTCCTAGTTGAACTTTAAGCCTTCCCAAAATTTCCTTTAACCCTAAAAGTTCTTACAGCCTGCCTGTAACAGTAATGATTTTCTGAGCTGGATGGTAGTGAAACGTAAATTATAAATTATAAATGACCCTCAACTTCCAAAATCCGTGAAGTCCTTGTCCCTCAACAGGGAGCAGTTTGCTGCTCTTCAGCACCTTTGTCACACAGCATCCATCACTCCTCAGAACCTGCTGCTCAGCTGGAATTGCTCTTGCTTCCAGGAAGGAAAAAAAAGCTGCTTTTCTGGTTTTTCACTCAATGCTGTTCCTTTCGCACTCGCTCATTTTCCTTCAGGAGTGGGAATTTTTTCTCCTCCAGAAACCCCATCGCTTGAATCTTTCTCTGTGATGGGATCACAGCTCTCATTTCCTTGTTGCTCAGCTCTTAGAACCATCGTGGTTTCTGAATTTGTTCATCTTTGCTCGTTGTGAGGGGCTGGGAGGGAAGAGAGGACTGGGGATAAAAAGAGGCTCAGCAAAGGCAGCAGGGCCTGAACACCTGGGCCCTGTGTTTTGAAGTAAAAACATTTTCGCTTTCAAAGGTTTTTCCGTCTGGAACAAGAACACTTTCCAGGCAGCCTGGTGTGAAAAAGGCCTTTTCCCAGGATTTTCAGGGCATGAAGTGGGGGGAAGCTGCCAGCACGGCTGAGCCAAGCTGCGTTTCCCAGGGATGGCTCCTCACCTGTGAGCAGGGCTGGGAGCGCCTCGCTCCAGGCCTGGATTCTCTGTCTCTCCAGCTATGTTTGCCTGGAAGGAAACTCTTCCCCCTGCCCTTCGGATGGCATCCATGGGTACAGATGTCCCAGCGGCTCCTACTGCCCCGCGGGCTCGGGGCTGGAGCTGCCGTGCGAGCCTGGCACCTTCAGCCCCGTGCCCGGGGCCAGCGCCTGCCTGCCCTGCCCGGCGGGCACGTCCTGCGGCCGCGCTGGCACCGTGCAGCCCCTCAGCTGCCCCAGAGGTGAGCATGGGGGTGCTGCACACCCCAAACTCGGCTGGGAGGAGGAGTGGTGGGGGATTCCTGTCTGCACTCAGGGAATGGGGGATTTGCTGCTGCGTGGAGCGAGCGCAGCATTCCCCCTTCCCCCTGGTTCTGAGCAGGGTGTCCTGGCGCTCTCCATGCCCAGGGTACTACTGCCCAGGCCACACTGCTGTCCCTCGGCCGTGTCCTGAGGGGACACTGAACCCCTTGGAGGGGGCACTGGCGCCCACGGCCTGCAGGCAGTGCCCCGTGGGCCGGTACTGCCGGGGAGAGGCCAACTGGGAGCCCGATGGTGAGTTTGGGTAAGAACAGACCTGCCCCAGCACAGAGGCTGGAGACTGGGGCTGGAGGATGTGGGGAAATGGGAAACATCTCCGTGAACGGGGTAAAGGCTATTGCAGGACACCCTTCACCCGTGCCTGGGCTTATCAGCCGCTTCTTTTTCTCTCATTCTCTTCACTGAATATTTATTATGGATGTTATTTCAGTTGCTGCCTTGCTTTTCCTTCTCTCCCTTTTTCCGGCTTTCTCTTCCTTTAACACTTTTATCACTGCTCTTTCTGTCTTCCTAAATCCTTCCCCTGCCATTTATGCACAGAGTGATTGTCCCTGGGCCAAAACTCCAGGGCTGGATACCTGGAAAGAAGCGGGACAGAACTCTTCCCATAGGAAGCAAAACGTAGGGAAGCAGTTAGGGAGGAGATAAGGTGAGCAAACGCCAGGTGAGGTCAGAGTAAAGTAAAGGAAGGGATGGAGGCCAAGGGTTAATGAGGAGAAGGAAAGGCAAAGCAAAGGTGACCAGCCCAGGCTATCAGCAGTGATAACCCAGGACAAGGATGGGCTTTGGCCTCTCTCCAGAGTTATCTGCTGTTTGTGAGGGTTTGAGGAGGTGCTGCGGGCGGTGGCTGCCTCCCTCTGTGTTGCTCAGGTCTGTGCTCGGCCGGGTACTTCTGTGAAGGGGGAGCCACCGACGCCACCCCACGTGGGACACCCACGTTCCCTCTCAGCGGGCCCTGCCCCCTGGGGCACTACTGTCCAGAGGGAACTCCTTTCCCAGTTGCCTGCCCAGCTGGGACCCTCAACAATGCCACTGGTGAGTGTGACTTCACCCACGGGTTTGTGCTGTGGTGACTTCGGTGGTGACCAGCTGCCCCTAAGGTCAGTGGCCACGTGTTACCAGTGATGGTGGCCACATGTCACCAGTTCAAACAAGTGCTGCTGATGCTGGGAGTGCACTGGGTGTTCTCCCATCTCCTCTGTCCCCTGGTGTTTGTGTCCCCTCAGGAGGTGGCTCCCAGGCCAGCTGTGTGCCCTGCTACCCCGGGGCCTTCTGTGCCAGCGCTGGGCTGAGCTCTCCCACAGGACCTTGTTCTGAGGGGTTTTACTGCCCAGCAAACTTCAGCTCCACCAGCCCCATGGCGTTCTTGTGCCCCAAGGTACTGCTGAGGGCTGGGACAGGGAGTTCTCAGCTCTGGGCAGTGGCAAAGAGTCACCCACAGCTGATGGAAGCATTGATTACATCCCCACAGAGGTTTGGGTGATTCTGGGATTCCTTCAGCCCCGAAGTTTGGCACTGAAATCCTCTCCCTTCTCTGTTCCTCGCCAGGGTCACTTCTGTGGGTCAGGGACAGCCCTGCCGAGGCCGTGCCCTGCCGGGCAGTACCAGCCAGCCACGGGCTCTGCCTCCTGCATCCCCTGCCAGAGAGGGTTCTACTGCCAGGAGCTGGTGGCAGGGGACGCCAGGCGCTGCCCACCTCACTCCTACTGTCCCACAGGTACTCTGGCACATGCCAAGGGCTTGGGTGTCGTGTGCCTGCCTGTGACCCCAGAGATGGGCAGCCCTGTGTGTCTCCCCCAGGCCAGGGGGTGGCAATGAGCCAGTGTGGCACAGTGGCCACCTGAGCGTCGCTTGTCACAGCTCAAGAGCCTTGTCAGACCACAACATTCATACTGAGGTTTATTGTTGTCTCTGTGGTCTCCCTTTTAGGGACACGAGTTCCTCTCGCCTGTCCTGAAGGCACCTTCACTCCTGAAAACGTGACTGGCCTCTGGAATGAGAGGGAATGCCTGCCTTGCCTGCCTGGCCACTACTGCAGGTTGGGATTCACTTCAGCCTGGCATCATTTCCCTTTCTCTGGAGCAGTTTGGCATCCTTGTTTGGGGCTGGTGAAGTTCTCCCTGGCTTCTCTGCTGTATTTCTCTCACTCAGTGAAAAGAAATAGAAGCTTAGCCACAGGGCTGGGTACAGGGACACTGGGTCTGTGCATTTGGGGAGGCAAAAACAGACTGGCATCGTTGTTGTGGTACAAAGAAGCCCCTGAAAGAGGTCGTGGGTGGCATTTCTGAAATCATGGGAGTAATGCAGGAAGTCCAGCCCAGTGGAAAGTCACCCACAATTTCACCTACAGCAATTTGCCATGTTCGTGGAATTTGAACTGGCTCACTTGAGTCATCTATGTGTTTTTATGAGTGGAAAAATGTGTCTATTTTCTCTCTGATCTCAGTGTAAGAAGTCATTTTTCACTGCAAACCTCGCAGAGTTCCCGATGTCAATACTTTGTTTTTGCACCAAAGCAGGAGCAGCAGCAGCAGCTCACAGTACACAAATTGTTGTTTTCCTGTCCGCTCCAGGCACGGAAGGCTGGAGGGGAAATGTGCTGCTGGATATTTCTGCCTGGCTGGGAGCTCTCAGGCTGCTCCCCGAGGCCTCCCCTTCTCCTGGCGCTTCCTGGCCGGGTGCCGCTGGGGCCAGGTCTGTGCAGGGCTGTGTCCTGCAGGTAGGTGAGGATCTCAGTCATTCTTACAGTACAGAACATTGACTTGCTGCTAACCCAGTGGAGAGAACCTTATCTTGCATTATATATCATTAAAATGATCATTGCTCGTTGGTTTCCTCGTTTTTGCATCTTTTGAGGCGAAGTGTGCCAGGCCAAAATAAATTCAGCACCTAGAATTTATGGTGCTGAGCTGCCAGCCCAGAAGAGTTCGAAGGCTCCTGGCTTAGCCTGCCAGCAGCTGTGTGAAAGTTCATCCCACAGCCACAGCAGACTCTGCCTCGGTCGTTTTTGCCCCTGGAGGACTGGCACGTCTTACTTTTATCTCCTTCCCACCCCTTTCTGTAGGTTTCTACTGCCTGGAAGGGTCTGAGGTGCCCACACCGTGTCCTGCCAACACGCTCAGAGCTCTCCCCGGGGCTGGGAAGAGGGAGGATTGCCTGCCCTGCCCCCCGGGCCGCTGGTGCAAAGCAGGTTGGGGGCTAAACACTGAGGGGAAGGGATGGGAGCTGCTTTTCAGGAGAGTTTTGTGTATCTGTGATTTCCCAATCCCAGCCCCATTTTCCCCCATTCCAGCCCCGTTTTCCCCCATTCCAGCCTTGTTTTTCCCCATTTTTCCCAGCTTTTCACCCCTCCCAGCCCCTTTTTCTCCCATTTTCCCAATCCCAGTCCCATTTCCCCCATTCCAGCCCTGTTTTCCCCACATTTTCCCCCATCCTAGCCCTGTTTTCTCCCATTTTTCCCAATCCTATCCCATTTTCCACCATTCCAGCCCCATTTCTCCCCATCCCAGAGGATGGCTTGGATGTCAGATGTGGAATTGTGGGGCAGCCCTGGCAGTGAGGAGTTCTGCAGAGAAAAGAGGCACTGAACTGTTAATCCACATTGGAAATGTGGGAGAGCTGAGGTCACAGCCAGTCTCCAAATATCCCTGTGTGCCACTGGCAGGAGAGGGGCTGGGATGGTGGAGGTGGAGGGTGCAGGAGGACACAGAGCAAAGGTGTTCCAGTGGCACTGGAGACACCCCTTGAAGCCTCTCTTTTTCTGTTTGTTAGGGGACTCGGAAGCCCATCCCTGCCCTTTGGGACACTACTGCTTTGGGAGCAATGGCAGTGACCACAGCAGTGTCCTGGCCCCTCAGGAGTGCCCTCCACAGACGTTCCGTGGGCACCCAGGAGCCCGGAGCCTGGCGGAGTGCCAGCCCTGCCCGCCGGGATATCACTGTCCCTTATCAGGTGAGCACCCGCCAGGGTATCACTGCCCCTTATCAGGTGAGCGCTGGGGAAAAGCCAGCCCTTTCCCGCCCCTGGGTGACAAAATTCCTTCCCTTTCCCGCCTCTGGGTGACAAAATTCCCCCAAGATGAGGTAGGGAAAGGGAGAGAGAATTCCTGCTCACAGCGACCTAGTAGCCTTTCTCCAAAATTCCCCCAGTCCATCCAGCTGCCTTTTCCTCACTCCCTTCTCTTCCCCACAGGCCTGACCAGGTTTGAGGATTATCCCTGCCCCCCTGGTTACTGGTGCCCTGGCAAAGGGGACACTTTCCTCTGTCCAGCTGGCACTTCCAGGATCCAGCCTGGTGCAAAATCCTTGGAAGAGTGTGATCCCTGCTCGCCTGGATACTACTGCCCGGACCCAGCTCAGACGGGGCTCCCCAACACCCAGGGAATACCTTGCAAACCTGGCTATGAGTGCCCAGCAGGTGACATGACCTTTGTTTTCCTTATTTCCAGCCATCTCTGAGCCTGGATGATGGATCAGCAGGGATTTAGCAGGCTCTGGTCCCATTCTCCCAGGACATGATCCCTCCCAGCCCTCCCTGGTTTTGTTTAGCTGAGGTTGCCAAAGTGGTCTGAGCTTAGAAAAGGAGGAGATATTTTCATGCAGGGCTGGGCACTGAGGTGTCAGCATTCCATGCTGAATAATAAACTGGTTCCCAACAGTTCTGTGCCCTCTTGGGAACAGTAGGAAGAGCAGAGAGTTTATGGAAAAGCCTCCTTCTCCCTGCCTCCCAAACACAGATTCTCCTGCTCTGGGAATGTCACACAAACGCTGTTCCCCCGTTTCTCCCCCAGGGTCAGCAAATCCCAAGCCCTGCAGGCCTGGCTTTTACTGTGGTGCCCTGACAGGGGAGCCTCCCCTGTGTCCTGCTGGGTACCACTGTCCCGAGGGATCCTGGACTTACAACAGCCCTGAGCAGCTGTGAGTACCTGGGGCTTGGTACAGCCGGCCTCCAGTTCCTAAAAACACTGAATATTGGGAGTTGTGTCTGGGATCCAACCTGAACCACGGCCCTTGTGCATTGTGCAAAAGCAAAGGGATCTTTGTGGCTGCAGTCACAGATTTGGTGACTGTTGAGACTGAACAGGGGGATTTATGGTTTCTACTTAACTTGGAATCACATGAGAACCGCTTTTAATTTTGCCCTGTGTTTTCACTGATCATTGAATCCAAAAATCATTTTCAGAGATTTTCTTCCCTTTCCCTGCCCTGTTTTCCCTCCCAGGTGTGTGTTCCCATACTACTGCCCGCCAGGCAGTGCCCACCCAGTGCCCTGCGAAGGAGGGCACATGGCCCTGAGCCTGCCCGGCCTGAGGGGCTCAGCTGAGAAATCCTGCAGGCTTTGTGCTGCAGGGACCTTCCGCAGTGACCCCCTGATCTCAGCGCCCTGCCAGCCCTGCCCCGCTGGCTTCACCTGCCCACCAGGTAAATTCAGCTGCCACGGGGGAGTGGGGCAAGAAATAGCAGCTCAAATTGGAAGCAGAGAGTTTGGAGTTCTGTGTGGGCAAAGCTCTCAATCCTCTGCAGTTATAAAACCCTGGTGTGGGCTGTCACGTGGGTTTGCCACTGGATTTAGCCGGTGAAAGAGCTGGGAGGAAGAAAAACTGAGATTTATATTTAAATATGAATTAGACTGGAAAACGCTGATCCGTACACGTGTGTATTTATATAGACTTGTGCCTATATATAGAGAGACGTGTGTAGATGTGTCACTGGGATGAGCAAGTGCTCTCTGCCTCTCTCCCAGCACTGCTGGGGTCCCTAATGCCACCCCTCTCTCCAGGCAGTGACAGCTACCACCAGCAGCCCTGTCCCCGTGGCCACTACTGCCCTGCCCTGTCCCCCGCCCCGCTGCCCTGTCCCCCGGGCACCCACGGGAGCAGCCACTTTGCCAAGCACCCAGGGGACTGCCAGGCCTGTCCTGCTGGCACCTTCAACCACCTCCCTGCCCAGGCTGCCTGCTTCCCCTGTGGCAGCTCTTCTTCCTCTCAGCCAGGTGAGTTTTTGTGTGTGAGTGGATTTTCCCCTCTGTTGAGGAGTTTCCTGATGTTCCACAAGCCCTGGGATCCTCCTGGGGCTGGGGGTGCTGCCCATGCCCAGCTGCTCTTCCTCTGTCCCACCCAGGAGGAGGATTCCATTCTCAAATCTTTTTTTCCCCTCTTACACTGTTATCCAAGGGGATTTATCTCCTTAAAGGAAGGAAGAGCTGAGCAGCTCTACTCTAATTCTTGCTCTATCATTGCCTTGAAAGCAGTGGAGTTTCACCAGGATTACTTCAGCCATGATTTGGGGGGGATTGTGTTAAATCTAGGTGTGCTTTCGAGCCAAAATTGGGCACTGAGGGCACGATAAAGTGGGATGAGGCTGGAAACTGGGAAAGTAAAGAGTGCCTATTGCTTACTCAGTGTATGTGCAGCACTGCCCCAGCACTTCAGGTGGATTCAAGGCTGTTGAGAAACGAGAGAGGGGCTTGGCAGCCTTGCCTGGCTGGGTCCTTGCCCCATCCAGGGGTTTAATCCACACCTTAGTGGAGGGCTTGTCAAAAAACCCTGCTGCCAGGGAGCAGCTGGGCCTTTCTGCATCTCTGGCTAAATGGGTGCTGCAGGAGATGCTCCAACGCTGCGTTGGCGCAGCAGAGGCAGGCTGGCCCCAGCTGGCTGTCCTGTGGCTCAGCTCTGCCCTGGAAGAGGGGCACAGGCTCCAGCAGTGTCACTGAAATGAGCAGTGGGATTTGACAAAGGGTGCTGAGCACGGCAGCGGCTCCTTTCCAGCCAGCACGGATGTTCCAGGCTGTATTCCCCACCCTAAATCCAACCTTTCTCCCAGGTGCCACCAGCTGCACCTGCCGTGGGCTGAACAGGGCGTTCCAGCAGTCAGATGCCTCCTGCATCTGCCAGGCAGGTTATGTTTATTACGATGAGAGAGGCAAGAAAGACCCTGACGGCAACAGCGATCAGGATTGTCGACCTCAGGTAAAATCAGGCTCCAACTCAGAATCTTTGTGTGATGTTCAGGAGAAGGGAGAGTTTTCAGGCCTTAAGCTAAGCCAAAAAAATCTTTTAGGTGTTTTATCGGCCCTTCCTTGTACGATGTTTTCTTTACCAGGCTCTTGTGAGGTTAAATTTAAATTCATAAGGGATGGAGGTAAAGGATCCTCCCACACCAGGGCAATGGGAGCAGCGCAGAGTCTCACACGGGTGACAGATGCAGGAATTTAAGCCTCATTATTGTTAATATGAAATCCTTCATCAGAACTGCCACGGGCAGGGAGACACTAAAACCAGTTCTTGTTTATATCTTGCATGACGCCACTTTTTTTCCTCTTTGTGAATGAATTCTGTAGTGCAAAACCCGCTCCTGGCATGAGTTGCACAGCAATCTAGAGCATCAAAATTCTACTCTGATTCCTTCAAATATTTTCTTACAGCTGAACTTCTTCACTAGAACCTCATGAGGGGTTGGGAGGTGAAATTGCTGTGTTCTTTCTTCCCCGCTTTCCTTGTCGGGTTGCCTTCATGTCGAAAGTCTGAAGCGCAGCAGTGGGGAGGAGGAGAATTTTAGGGATGCTGCAGCTCAGCTGAAGCTCTGGAGCTTGCCTGGGTGGGTTTCTCTGCAGGTGGATGAGCTGTGTGCCCCCGGCGAGGTCCGGCTGGCGTCCACGCGCCGCTGCGTCGCCCCCGAGCGCCACGACTGCGCTCCCGCCTGCGGGCCGGCGGGAGGGCAGCTCCACGCACAGCTGGGCATGTGAGTGCCACCCAGCACCGCCTCTCCTCGAAAACACTTCTCGGTTAGCCCTGAGCTACTGATCCCGTGAGGTCGTGCCAGGGTTGGGCTGTGGGAGGTGTTTTTTTTGGGGAAATTTTCCATCGGTGGAGGTCCTGCCTTCAGTCCTCAGTCACTGGCCCTGTTCGTCTTCCCAGAGAGTATTTCCTGTGTTTCCAACATTACCTGGTGGTTTTGTGTCTTGGTTGGTGACTCCAGAATCACCCAGTGACAAGGGCAGTGTGGACAGAGCTCACATTTTCTGAGCGACTTTTCCACCTGTCTCAGGTTGAGCCCCCCTAAAGTGGGTGATCACTCTGTTGGATTTAGGCCAGAAATGAGAAAATCAATCCTTGTTTCTCCCCACACGTCTTTAATCATCATGGAATGGTTTGGGTTGGGGGGGACCTTAAAAATCATTTAATTCCAACTGGAAATCAATCCTTATCCCCCCTTTGGCATCTTTAATGAGTGGGAAGGGACTTTTAAAAAATCATTTAATTCCAACTCAAAATCCTTCCTTGTCCCCCCTCTCCACATCTTTAGTGGTTTGGGTTGGAAGGAACCTCAAAGACCAAAGTTCCAACCCCCTGCCATGGGCAGAGAGACACTGAAACCAGTTCTTGTCATATGATATAATTTTTTCTCTTTGGGAATGAATTTCTGTGTTGCAAAATCTCCCCCTGGCATGGGTTGCACAGAAATCTGCTGTGTCAAAATCATACTCTGATTCTTTCAAGCATTTTCCTGGAGCTGAGCTTTGGGGAGGGGGTATAATGCTCTGCTACAGGACTGAAGGTGGTCCCTGTTAGACACCAACCAAGCACTGTTAGTGGGGTGTCACATTTTGGCCCTGAAGAGCTGGCACGCTGCTGAAGAGATGGGCAGGGAGTTTGCTCCATCCCGTTTTCCATGGATACAGAGTAGGATCATCCACCCCGTGGGCTGTGAGAGGCTGGGGCTGGCCTGTGGTGGCTGTTTGCTCAGGGATCAGGGCTGATGGAGGGTTTGCCCCCTGCTCAGATGTCACTGCAAGCAGTACGTCTCTGCTGAGGAGCTCTGCGACCAGCTGTGCCTGCTGAGAGCCCCACGGATCTCCCTGGGCTTTGGCACCCACAGAGAGCTGCTGCTGAGGATGGACGAGGGGCAAGTGAGGGTAGGTGTGCAGGGAGGGATTGCTTTCTAACTGTGCGGG
The DNA here is from genome assembly GCA_013397115.1 of Edolisoma coerulescens. Taxonomy (NCBI): domain Eukaryota; kingdom Metazoa; phylum Chordata; class Aves; order Passeriformes; family Campephagidae; genus Edolisoma; species Edolisoma coerulescens. Next base: position 116,800 of record VWZW01000226.1, on the reverse strand, counting down.
GCTGGGAGAGCCCAGAAACCACGGGGACTCCAGGGAGGTGAGGTTAGGGGTTGATGTGTTACAGAGAAACAACAATTCCTGAATTACAGGAGAAAAAACTCCTAGAGCAGCCTTTGACAGCTGCAGTGACCCACAAATCAGGGTCTGAGCCCAGGACTGGTTGTATCAGTGACCAGTGTTTCCCTCTGCTTTCCACAGGAGGTGTCAAATGTTCTGGGCCCAGATGAGCATGTGAAGAAGAGCCAGAGGGTGCATTTGGTTCTGTTCAGCCCCCGGGGAGTGCTGGGTTTCATTGTCTCCAGCACAGAAGCTCTGGATGCATTTCTCATGGGTGAGGCTTGAGAGAGAACCCAAATTCCAGCCACACCAAGCCATCCATTTCCTTCCGTGTTGGCACAGCAAGTTGGCACAGAAGGAATTCATTATGAGATGCTCCAAGCTAATTAGAAAGCAGGGAAATACCTTGTTGTGTCTGGGAGTAAACAGTGGGGAGTTGACTGGCTGCATGGTTGACTGCATGTTTCACGTGGTCAGATAAAGACTGCAGGATTTTGGATTTCCAAGGAACTAGAAGGAAACTGCATTTGGAAGCGAATCTGTTGGCAGGTGCCTGGGTTTGGCTTTGTGAGCTGTAATTGCCCACTGATACAAAATAAATAATTCTTCCTTGCCAAGGGTCGGGTGTTGTCCTATGCTGCTCACTTTGCAGGGTTCATTCTCCTTTCTTCTCTTGCCTGTGGCAGGAGATTTTTCCTCGGATCAGCTGCTGCAGGAAGGGCGCAGAGCCCAGAGGAGCTCCCCCAAAGACAGCCAGGCCTTGCCTCTCATCCCTAACCCCCTCGTGTGTCTGGAAGCAGGGGACACCATCCTTTTCCAGCTTAGCATCGATTCCCAGGGTGAGTGTGGCTGGGGCTGAGCACATTTGTGTGTCCAGACCCGTGCAGAGCGGTGGCTCCACGCTGGGCACCCTGCATGGATCCATCCCTTCACCTCCCGGATCCCAGAGCTGCAGTCTGGGCTCTGCCAGGGGCTGACCTGCTGGTTTGCAATTTCTAACTGGATTTCTGTAGATTGAGGTAAAATTGGTCCTATGTTAGACAGCACACATCTTTGTGGGGCAGTAATTAAACTCTAAATGAGCTGGCACTGCATGGCCCTATAAAAGCAGTTCCACAGCTCTTTGCCAGCCCAGTGCCAGCTTTCCCAGCTGAGGTGGCTCAGAGCTGCTGACCCTGTGCTGCCCCATCCCCAGACCGTGCCTCCAGCCATTACCCCGTTTACCAGAAGCAGCATCTCTATAACAACAACCCAGGCTGGGATTTTGGACCCTTCCGAAGGCTGGACCACCTGATCCAGGAGACTCACCTCAACATCTCCTGGTAATACCTGCTGTGGATAACAGCGTTGTGGGCGGGACCTGAGAGTGAGTTTTTGACAGAATCAGCAGGTCCTTGGTGGTGAAAACACCAAATTGTGCTGTGTTTGAGTCCCTGTCTTTAACCATCCTCACAGATGGAGGCTGAAGGAAGCTTGGATCAGCCAGTGCCTTCCTTATTTTTCTCTTCCAGGTTTGCCCACGTTTTCCTGGAGCCTGGGACATACATTTTCAGGGACAGCTCCGTTCAGGAGCGCTTCCTGATCGTGACAGTGAAGGAAGCAAACGTGAGCTGTGACCCCAGGGACGTGTCCTTTCAACCCTCCTCCCTGCTCCAGCTGGCCAGACATGGCATTTGGAAGCAGCAGGATCTGAACCTGGCTCCCAACTGGGCTGCCATCACAGGTACAGCCAAAACTCTGGGATACCTCGATTCTTACCCATGACCTTTCTTGTCCTTCTCTGAGTGTGTTTAAACAGGCATTTTCTTTGTAAATGCCGCCAAAGCACTGCTTTGTCGGCTTTAATCCCTTACTCCTGTGGAGCTTCCCAAAGTCCTCTGCTCTGTGGCCAAGAACCTGTCTGTGCAGGAGCTGAGGTGGTGAGAGAGGGAAGGAGCAGCCGTGCTTCTCCCCACACCCTGTTTGAGGAGTTCAGCTAACTGAGGGCTTTGTTTTCCTTGGCTGGAAAGCAGAAAGTGACAGTGTGTTTCCATGATAAACCCAGCTGAAATTAAATACAGCATTTCAAAGTTGACCAAGGGCTAAACACAAGGTCAGGTAAGGTCTTTGCTCCAAGCCAGGTGTGGGTGTGAGTGCTCTGCACACACCAGTCCTTCCGTGGGAGGCCAGGGAATGACAGAAATGGAAGTGTGGCTTGCAAACACCACCCTGGCTTCAGTGCCGAAAACACTTTGCTCCTCATCCACCTGCCCCAGCCAACAGGGGGAGAAGCAGGAGCGAAATGAATAGGAAAGGTGCTGAATGGTTCCTCACTTCTTGCCCTCCCTCCCTCCCGGCTTCCCCAGCGATCCTCTTTGTCCTGGGCTTCCTCGTGCTGGTGCTGGCCACCCTGGCCATCGTGCTGCAGCCTGCTGGCCCCAAAATTAGCCCCCTGAAGAGCTGGAAGCCACGATGGAGGAGCCTGGGAGAGCCACACGTCCCACCTGAGTACATCCTCCTCAAGGACAGGTAAAGACCAGCCTCTGCGTGGTCCTACAAAAATTCTACCCAAGAAATCCATCCTCTGCTTGAGCTGGGCTGGGTCTGATCTTACTGAGGAGAATGAGATGCTCCTCACTCTCTTTGCCATTCCTTCTAGCCTCAAGTTCTATCAGAAGCTTGGTCCTCGTGGATCTGGAGAAGATGCTGGCTCTGGAGAGAAAGGGGAAGTTCCCAATGCAGGTGAAGGGCTGGGCCAGCCCCAGGTGTTCTCCCACTGGTTTTTTTTCCCACTTCCTCCCCATTTTCTCCTCGTAGGTTAACTCTCAGGTGCGATACTTTGACACCAGAATTTCCTGCACACACAGGAGGCCACGCAGGCACTTTGCTGTGCACAGTTCCACAGGCACACACACTTCCATCCTGGGTTTATTCCCGGGGATTTAAACCCCTGTCATTGGGATGGGTTAGAGATTTTTCCCTGAGGAGTTCAGAGAGTAAATTCCCAGCCTTGACAAACCCTTTGAATCAGCAGCGAGTTCAGGTGACGGGTGAAGAAAATAAATATTTACAAATGTTTTCCTTGGCTTCCTCTGTTGGTTATTCTGTTCCCTGAAGGCACGTGACTCCCGGGGCTCGTTTGCTTTCTGGGAATGCACTCAGCTAGGGAATTTCGGGAATTTCGGGATGTTCACAGGGAGCGGCAGAGCCCGAGCCCAGTAGATGGCAGCAGGTAGTGATGCTGGGCACAGCTCCGGGAACAGCTCCTGGAGCATCCCGGCGCTTTCCTGGACAATTTAGGAGCTGATAGTAACGCTCTGTCATCCTCCCCCTCGCTAGGGAACGAGCCCTTCTCGCACATCCCCTGCCTCATCCGTTTTCCTTCCTCACAAACCACAAAATTGCCCTGGACAGGCAGCGTCTGGTGTGGGAAATAAACCCAGATAACCTCGTGTCCAGTGCTTGAGTGTGAGCCTTCCCCTGTGTTCCAGAAAACAGCTTCACACCCCGGCTCCTGGAGGATTTCAGTGTTCGCACCCTCTATGACAAGCTGGAGGATCAGAATTTGCACCTGGCCTCGCAGCTGGCAAAGCACAGGATGGACGTGCTGGTGTTCCACAACGGGATCAGCCGGCGCATCCAGGGCCTCGTGGTCAGTGGGAAGGGGCATTTGAGGGAAGGGAGGCTTGGAACCATCAAAATATTCAGATAAATGGTTGCCCTGAAGTTGAAGTTTATTGAGGGATGGCTATTTCTCCTTTCAGTACTTTATTTTGGCATAAAATAACTTTTTTATGTGGTTTTATATGAGGGGCTGAATGTGGAGTGCGTGGATTCTGGGGTTTGCAGGGTATAACGCTGCTGCTTTCTGTGAGCAGGACACAGTGCAAGCTCTGGACTGGGAAGCCCTGAAAACCTTTTCCAGGCGAGGGATTTGTGGGCAGACAGCTGCAGAGCAGAGCGGGGCAGCAGCGGGTGCTGAGCTGTGGGATGGACACGGGAATTCACCAGGTGAGAGCCCCGGGGTGCAGAGCCAGGGCCGAGCGCAGTGTGAGGGCAGCAGCAGCAGCGAAGAGGCTAAAAAAAGACCTGACTCATACACACGAGAGAGCCCAGGAAATTGTGTCTCCCAGGCTTGTTCTGCAAGAGCTGACAGCCTGTCTGCACCTGAGCTCAGCGAGAGGAGAGGTCTGGCAGCTCAGGGAGGGGGGAGCACCGAGTTATTTGGGAATGTTGTACGAAACGAGGCATCCTGTGGAATTTCCGAAGAAAGGCCCCCTGCTCTTGGTGCTGTTCTGGATTTAACCACAGTTTTCCGAGTGGTTCTGGGGAATCCCACTGGAATTTGTTGTCGGGTTCATTAGGTGCCCCGTGGCAGGAGGTGGCAGAGTTGATGAGGGCACTGGAAGGGCTGCTTGGGAACACTCCTGACAGGAACAGAGCTGCGAATCCAGAGATGGAGCTCAAGAGCCAAGCACAGGCTGCAGTGGAAGCTCTTCCCTCCCTGCACAGCCTGGCCAGTGAAAATAAATCAGAAGGGCAGGTGAGCTGCAGGTGTCTGGTTTTGGGCCTTCTCTCACCTTTCTGGGAGTTTCTCCATTTCTTTAACTCTGGGTCCATTTATCCCACAGGATCCTGAGCTGCCTCAGCTTTGGGAGCTCTTCAGCAGCAAAGATCCTTTTTCCAGCCTCCCTGGGCATGAAGAGCATGGTAAGGGCAGTGCCACAGCTGGGAGGTGCTTCCAGAGGTGGCAGCAGGAGGCTGATCCTGTGCTAAGGGGGTAAAAGGGGCAGTCTGTGTTTGCTAACACAGCAAATGCACAATTACTTTTCCCTATTTATGCTATTTTTTCCTTCCACATAATTTTTTTTTTTGCTGAGGTGCCAGCTCAGGGCAGCCACTTCTGCCTCCTCTGTGCCTCTGTTAAGGAGTTTCCATCCCTTTCCATCCTTCTCTGTAGGACAGAAATCATGGAATTTCCATCCCTACAGACCCTGCACACCTTTATATTAAGTGACACCTGTAGGGAAGGGCCTGGGTGTCATTATGATAATTAAATGCTGATATGGGGAGGCCAGAAAGATTCCATACCATCATTCTGTGATCCTCACAGCATTCCCTCTGCCCAGAACACTATTTCCTTTTTGCAGCCATGAAGAGCCTCTTCCTTTAGGCTTGAAAGTGCCCATTTATTCCAGGTTTGGCTCTGCAGCTGGTTTATCTGACAGAGCTGGAGGTGGAGGGCCTGGTGGCAGCTTCCCCCCTTGCCAAGACCCTGTGCGAGATCAAGGAGGCTTTGGTGAATCTGCAGCAGCCCTCAGCCCTTGGTAATCCTGGTAATTCATCTGTTTTCCCTCATGTGTGCTGGTTTGGAGCAGGAAACAAACCAGGAGTTAAAATAAGCAGGGTTTCTTCTGAACCGAACATTTTCCTCCAGCAGCTGCTGAATTTTTTAGGCTGTGACGCTCGGAGGTTGAAATTAATAACGGTGTGGGTTGGCTGTAATTATGGGAGGATCGTTTGCATTACTTTGAAATTCAGATGCAGTGGGTTTGCAAAGGCCTGGATCTGCCTGGATCCTGCAGCCCCTGGGCAGGGCTCAGGGCTGGCTGTAGGGCCTGTCCTGGGTCATTCCCCTTGGATTTGGCTGCACTGGTGGCTCTTGGTGTCCAATGAATTTCCACTCTGCTTTTCTTCTGGATTTCTCCAACAGACAGCAAACACCAAGCCAGCCTGGGGAGCTCAGCCTTGTTCTGACTGCTGGATTCCTGGGATGAAGCTCTGCTGCTGGGATAAAGAGGAGCTGCGTTGCTCAGAGCGTTGAAGGGACAGCAGCAGGAGTATCTCATGTTCTGCACTGTAAAATAGGCACCAACTCACTTCCCTGAGGAGCTGAACTTCTCCTGGGTGATGGATAAAGTCAGATTGGGGAGGGAGAGGATGTCTGGGACAGAGCAGCTTTACCTGAAGTATCAGAACAGACATTTATTTAATTAAGGATGTGTTTGGTCAAATATGTGATGAGTAATCCGTATTCTTTTTGCTTGACCTTGAAATATTTTCACATTTGCCGTGGAATATCAATAATCTGTAGGCTGAAGAAGGAGGCTGAAGTCCTTGGTGTTGCTAATTTCATGTTGTAGTTGTTGAGTCAATAAAGCAATAAACAGAAGACCACAGGTGGCATAAGAACCTCAATTTACCAACGTGTCCTGTGCAGCCTTTCTGGTCTCTGATGTGAAGGATGTTTGTGAGTTTTTCAAGCATTTTAGAACCATCCTTTTAAGCCTTGCCCAGCACCTCTGTATGGCCTGTGCATGTTTTAAATACACTCAGTGAGTTCTGCTGGCAGAGACCTCAAAGGCAGCTACAAATGTGATTTTCCTGAGCAAAGATACACTGGAGCTATTCCTGCAGGGATAGCTGCAGGTATCCAGTGCTCTGGGAGGCTGATTTTTCATTTTCAAATATCCCTCCTACCATTCTGCTTCTCTTGCCCTGTCTGTGTTGATGCCTAAAGTGGCCACCTAAAACCAGAGAGTAGCCAGAAGAAGGGAATAAAAGTAGGGATTTATCAAAAGGCCTTCAAAGGTACACCCTGGGGAGCCAAAGGCCACATCCAAAAAGGACCCCAAGATGGACAACGAGTCACGAGTCCTTCACACTTTTTATAGGTTTGGTTCATTTGCATATCAGCATAAATTCGCCAATTAAAACTTTAGCTAATGATGTAATTTCTCCAAGCTTACCCCTCCTTCTCAAGATGTTGGTTTACACAATTTGGGCCTAGGACAGTCTGGGTGTCCGTGGAGCAAACCTAGAGAGGCTTTGTTCTGTCTCAGCATGAGAGAGCAGAACTGAACAGGCTACAAGAAACTACTGGGCAGTGCAGGATTTGGAAAATACAAAAGTTAAAACCCAAGGCATCAGTGTGAGAGCAGGGCTGTGAGGAGGGAATGGTTTCCGTGGAACAGGAACAGAATCCCCTGCTCCACATTCCTGATCTCCAGGGGAAGGGCAGCAACACAAGATTTGAGCCAGCACAGTCCCTTGGCAACCCCTCGGGAGGCTCCAGCCAGCAGCAAAGCCAATTCTCCTCTCCCTGTGGTATTTACTGATTTGTTTGCGTGTGCAGAGCTCGGTGAGCCCACTCCTTCCTGGTTCCTAGGCACAAAGCTCTGTTTGCTCCTTGCATAACCCCTGTGGGTGTTCAGAGGGCGAGACTGGGGTGCCCAGGAGCCAGGACAGGAGCTCTCAGCGTTGCTTCCACTGCTGGATCCAGAGGAACTGCAGGATTTTCCCACTCCTGTTGTGGTTCCACGTTTTCCGAGCTCACTCCCAAAAACAAAAGGTTTGTTCAACTTCCTTTGCAGTTCCACCCTGGGATAATTTCGGGGCTTCCTGGCAGCTCAAAGGGATTTTCTGGAAGTGGGAACGGGCAGGCAAACACTGCAAAAATCCTGCAGGTCACTGTGGCTGCCTGCTGGGGAATGTGGCAGTGAAAAAACCCATCATTGCTTTGTTTTTTAGGTTTTCAGCAGCTATGTTCATAACAGTCCTCCACGGAGGTGAGAATCTCTCTGATATCCACGGGGAAACCTGGTCCCCAGCAGGTGACAACGTTATCTCTGTGACTCGTGGCTCCAGATCCTATTTGTAAAAGGCAGGGTGGAAGGCAGCCGTAAATAAAATATGTCAAACTTTTATTGCAGCAATATTTCAGTGAGGGAATTGGTTTGGTTTAAATCAAACCAAAGATAGGCATGTGGAATTTTGCTCTAAATTTTAGTTTTTCCACGCTAAAACTTTTTCCCCACTTTAAAAATGTTTGGGATTTTTTAGGGGGTTTTTTAAAGTGGTTTTCTTAACTTCAGTTGTAAGTAAAAAATTCAGAGTTTCAAAATATTTTGGGTGGGGTTTTTTTTTCCCCACAAACCCAAAGGATATCAATACAGAGACTTGAGTTTCCCAGAGTTTCTGTTAACAGTTCCTCGAAAAGAGCTAATAAAGAGAGGAGTGGTGCAACCATCGGGTTTATTGCACTTGGGAAGTATTTGCTGCTGACAGCTCATTTTCCACTGTTCTGGAACCTCCTGAAAGCCCAGCACAGTCTGGAGGAGCAGTGAAATTCCCTCACATCAGGAGGCTTCCCTGGGACTGCTGATAAGAGAGATCAAGTGCAGGGTCAATTAATTTGGCTTTTGGAGAAGGGTCACGGGTTTTCCTCTGGTTTCTTTGAGTTGTGCCTCTCTTGGCAGAGAATGAAAAGGCCCTTTTCAACACCCACTGCAAAGTTCAGCCTCTCCTGGAGAGCATCAAGCGCTGCTGTGGCTGTGAGGAGGGAGGTAGGGCTGGGTTCCCTGGGGAGGGAGCTCTGGGAGGGCTCTGGGGTGTGAAATGAGCTGCTGCTGGTTCTGCCCTCACCCTGAAGATGTTGTCCCACCTCCCAGAGCGTCACCTCTGCCAGGGCGTGCTCCTGGTGGTGCTTGTGGCACTGAGAGGCTGCCCCTGGCTAGTCCAGATAAAGAGTTTTGAAGGCTGTGAGAAGCAAAAGTTCAATAAAAATAAAAAAAGTGAAAGCGTCCACCTGAAGAAAATTTCCAGTGAGGATATTCTGAGGTGGTCAACAAAAATGCTGCCAGAGTTTGGGTGTTTTTCAGATGTGGGTCACTGTATGGCTGGCACACATCTCACTTTGTTACTTCGGGGCTCCCTGACCTGGCTTTGTGAGTTTTGCAGATGAAATTGAGCTGGCAGACGAGCGTGGCCAGGTGAAGAACTTGCTCCAGCACCAGGAGCACCACGGGTGGCAGCTCCTGCAGGAGAGGGAGCTCTGTGTCCTCCTCAAAGTCACACGTAGGTCAACGTGCCAATCTCTGCCCTGAAAACACTTTTATTGCCTTTGTAAAGAAAGAAATGCCCACACAGGGGAAGGTGGAAAGTTACCAAAGAGGATTTGTGTCCTGGATTCCCAATCTGAGCCCCTGAGCATCCTTAGCTCCACTGAGGCCCTGATGCTGTTGAACATTTCCTGAGGAAAGAGCCAAACACCAGAACCTGGGCTCGGAAATCAAGGCTGGGTTTGAAAATGCTCTGGTGGAAGTCAAGATTGCCTCCACACAGGGCAGGAATCTCCTGATAGTCCCACTTCTACTACTCCAGGAGAAGTTGTTTTGAAAGTTTCTGGCTTTAACACTGTGTTTTTATCCCTCACAGGACAAGAAGGTTCCCAGGAAGCTGTCTTTACACCACTGCTGAAAAACCAGAGCATTGTCACCCCAAAATTCCTGGGTATGAGTCTGAAATAAACGTTTCCATAACCTTGTTCTCGAACACGAGAGGAGGGAACAGCCTGTTAGTTGTGCCCCTGTGGGAGGAATAAAAGCCTGAAGTAAAGATGTTTTTAATTTATAGCCAAAATGAGAAATCTTTATTTCCAGAATTAAAAACCGAGTAAAGAAGAAAATGCTGCTTAATCCCTTCCCATTGTGTGTGCAGTCCTGCAGCCGTGGATGACGTGGTGCGAACCATGGAAACACAAGAATTACCTTGGATTTTCCCTCTCAGCTACTTTTTCCTCTTCTCCCTGCAGCTAAACTGGGCAAGTCAGAGGATTCCAAAATGTCACCAGCCAGAGGGAAAACCAGAAAATATGGCAGGAAAGCCAGCTTGCTTTTGGAAGCTCCATCCAGAGAAGGTGAGCTACTGACCTCAGTGAAATCAGTGCTTACATTTCCTTCCCCAGCACCTGTCCGTGAGTGTTTTTTGTTTCTCCCACAGGTAAAAAAAGTCAACCACCACGGGGCAGCAAGAAAAAACTCTGGGATCCATTTCCAAAGGGACTGGGAAACACTGATAATGCCAGATGGAAGGAGTGCTTGGAACTGAGCTTGGAGGCTTGTTGGGTTATTCCGTGGTGACACACTGAATTTATTGGGCCTCAGTTCTGAGATAATGGTCTCACTGACCCAGTGCAGCAGGAAACCAGTCTGGAGGCAGGAATATCCCCAATAAATTCACCTTGATCCTCACAGACACGGGGCGTGTCTGGTGAATCACAAACACTGGCAGCTTCAGCCCCAAGCTGGCTTATCTTTAACACAGTAGTTCTATTTCTGGGATTGCTGAAGTGTTCAATTCACAAGTTCATAGTGCTTTTATCTTTTACCTTCCAGCTTCTCTAAGTCACTTTATAACTCCTGAGATAGCTCCTATCTCCATGGGATGGACCCTGGCCCAGCCCTCACGGCCCTGTTGATTCATCAGTCCTGCTGATTTGCTGTGCTGGGCACTTGAATATCCAGCACCATCAGAAACGTGTGCAAAACTGTGTGTAAAAATGCACATCATCTTGCAAAACCTACAGAGAAACCTTTCTTCCTCAAGGCTTTTCCTGAAAAAATAAAACAGGCTGTAAAACCTAATTATCGAGGGCATAGATTTTCTCTCTACACCACCCAGGGGTTCACTGATCTCAGAAATATTCACAAGCAATTTTAAAGTCTCAGCACTGGGTTTTATGCAGCTCTTCTGTCGCTGTAAATATCTTGAGTTAAACAAAAACATCTTCCAAAATGTATTTTTTAATTGTGGTACCCAAATAAGCAAAGGGCTGTTGGGATTTCCCAGTAAGATCCACATGCTGGTGGTCATGGAGTGAGGATTCCCTGTGTTTATGTTAAAATTATGTGATAATTGTGGAAGTTTTCAGCTGTTCATGTCCTGGGAAAGGGGTGTCCATATTTTGTACAAGGAGAAGAAATTAAGCAGGACAAAATCTTGTCTTAAAGTAAATCAGGTTTCCAGCCCAGGCATCAGAAGGGCTGGAAGAAACACAAACTGAGGAAGGAGAAACTTGGTTTTCCCTTTTAGCTTGTACTGGGAGATTAGACCCTGAAAAAGGCAGGTCTGGAAATTCCACTTTTATCCACCACAAGCAACAGGCCTCGATGCCCAATCTCCCCCTCACCCATCTGTCAGCCAGTGCAAGTTCTGACAAATCAGAGCCCAAAAATACCACAGAACCTGCACCGCTCCCCGGGAGGAATCTGCTGCAGCCCATCACTCCTCCACTCCGAGCCACAGAGCGAACCCCCCTTCCTCCCATCCTCCCCAACCCACACCTGTGCGAGCCAGACTGGCAGAAAAGCTGCCAATAAACCCATTTCTTGGCAGGGCAAACACAGAGAAGGCGGAGAAGGTTCTCCCTGTGCCCAGCTCTTCCTGAATTCCCCCGGAGAGCCCAAAGAGTTGGGTCTGACCTTTGCGAGCGGCGCCAGGGAGGTGCGAGCTGATAACAGGGCAGTGGTCAACAAGGAAGGCAACGGGTGGTGTGTGGGTCAAAGGCCTCCAGGAGCTCAGGTCAGGCCCTTTTGGGCAGCTGAAATTGTTTTCCAAAAGCCTGGAGCGCCGAGCTCTCCAGGATCCAGGTGTGAGGTGAAGGGCAGGAAGGGGGAACGGCCACAGCCCTCGATGAGCTGGGCTGACAGAGGGGAGTGGGCTCAGCGAAGGTGCCAGGGGAGGGATCGCAGGGAAAAGGGGCAGAAGTTGGAAATTGGAGCTAAAAAAAGACATGGCTCGCTCTTATCAAGTGCTGCTGGGAAGTTGGGTTTACTCCACACGCATGAAATTTCGATGTATTTTGCTATAAATGAGGTCAGGACCTGTGGGGTTTTTTTTTGGTCTTGTCAGAGGAGCCAGAATTAATTTTTTTGCCTGTAGCCAAACGAGGGCTGCATGCTCAGTAAACAGCCCTTGACCTCTTTCCTAGGGAATTAATTTTAAATTTAAGATGTAAATGTTATTGGATCCAGAGTAAGTCCATCAGCAAATGTCTCCCATCAATGATTTACCACCCTGAGGAGTTTTCCTGCAGAGTATTTACCTGTGTTTTGTAGGTCAGCAGTAACTAAGAACCAGGAACACTTTGAAGTGCTATAAATCCTTTGCTTACCTTGGCTTCTCCACCTGTCCTCAGCAAACTGCAGCTTCAGACCCCTCAGCTAAGCTCAGAAATGAAGTATGAGTGCAGGGAATCACCTCTCTTGGGTTTTATTCTTTTGTGGCCTTTTCTTTTTAACTTCCTGACACATTCACCCTCTGCACTGGGGGGAGATTTGAGGCCAGGTTGTGGAGATCCTGCACTCAAGGAGAAATTGACCTTGTGGAAGGGTTTAATCTCAGCAAAGAGCTGGAGCCAGCAGCTCCTTCCCCTCTGAGTTTCCTTCAGCCTCTCTGGGTGGTGCTGGGGGGAAGGAAAGAGAACTGTCAAGAAATCCCAGTTGCAGCTGGGAACTGGGAGATCTGTCTTGGGAGTGCTCTGTGTGCCCAGGAGGGAATGAACTCTCCTCCAAAGCAGCTCAGAGCCGACAGAAACTCGGGGTCACTCAAACCTAACCCAGCAGGGCTGGTTTGGACCCTCGGGAATTCAGGGCAAAATTCCTTTCAGCCACGGAGGAGAGACCGGTTCTGGCCAGGGCTGGGCTGCTCCCAGCTTGGTGACGATTGAAAGCACAGAGAGCTCCCCATCCTTCCCAGAATGACTGAGCTGGACACCCGAAATGCAATAACAATTTAACATCACTGCGCTTCTGAGCCCACCCCAGGAGCTGCGCCTGGGAAGAGGGAAGCTGCTCCGAGGTGCTGCTCTCTCTGGTTCTGCTGCCAAAGCTGTCTGTGTTTGTGCTTTGGGAGCATCTGGAACCGGTGGAAAATTGGAGGAAAGGTTTTCTGGAGTGTTGGGACAGGTCTGGGCTCTCTCCACACCTGGTTTTTAGGTGAATGGAGCCGGGTGACAGCGTTACATCACCGTGGCTCCAGAGCTGGCAGGGATTCAGTGCTGGAAAGCACACGGAGCTCCTCAGATGAAAGTTCTCGAAGTCATCAGTGTCCCTGCCAGCACACCCAGTGACTCTCTCTGTGTGACAGCATTGTAACTCCCAGAACTCATAAAAAAGCTGTTTTATCCCTGTCAGGGCACAGGCACCTCCTTTATGTAGCAGGCAGGCACAGATCAATCTTCCTGCTATAAAATCCCTGTCTGGACTTGAGTTATCACCTGTTACAGCCCCATAGGAAATGACATTTCAGGTGTGCTTTGCCCTTAAGTTGCTCATTAGGGATGACTTTATTTGTTGGGAAAAATAAAACACTGCATGGGGGGAAAGATGGTTTTACTGGATGGATGTGGTTTGGTAGGGACAGTGAAGATGGTGGAAATGATCAAATTAGATCCAAGGACAGCTCCTAAATGGCTGAAATTTAGGAATTGGCAGCTTTAGACTGGAATAATCTGAAAGGCTGCCCCTGCACTGCCCTTTTGGTGCTGTTTTAGTGGTTTTTGGTTAAAGCAGTGACCTGACCCTCGTGCTCCTTGTGACCAGGGGAGTTTGCAAAAGCTTTTGCTGCCCCCAGGTTATTTTCTGCAAGGTTTTGATGTGATGTCTGTGTCCTGGTGCCCTGCAGCTCTTGGCCCTGCCTGCCCCTGCTTTGGCCCCAGCCCTGGTCAGTCTTGTGCTCGCATTTCGTGTCTCACTCACTGAAATTCTCACTGAGCAGCCTCTTCTGTAAGAAAGAGGAGGCTGCAGGGAACCGGTGCTGCAGGCATCTTTAAAAATAGCAGCCTGTGTGCTTTTCTTCCCCTTTCTGTCACACAACCAGTGCTTCTGCCTGGCTGCTCGCTCCTGCCAGCCCTCCCTGCGGGCACGGAGCAGAACCCAGCTCAGAATCTGCTGGGAGCACTCTGAGCTTTAACTCTCCCCCTTCCCCACCTCTCTGGCAACACTTCCCCCCCCCAGGAGAATCAAGGGCAGCTTCTTGAGGCTGCTGGGCTTTCTGCCTCGGGGGAATTCCCTGTTGTGGGTCTAAGTTACTCCCTTACTCAACATATTCTGGTTTTTGTTTGCGCAGAACGTCTGCTGAGCTGCTCCATCTGCTCACACCCCTCTGGATCCCTCCCTCTGTCCCCCTTTCTCCCCACCCCAGAGCTGCCAGGACTCTGCCAGATGCATTTCATGCTTTATTTAGGATTCACACACCAGGACTGCTGCTGGTTTAAATGCTCACTCCGATTTACAAACCTCTCAGGAAATCATTGAGGTTTTGAATTTAAACCTGGATAGGTTTCCCTGCTCCATCAGAAACCCTGCTCTGGGAGAGGGGAGCAGCCTCACAGGGCTTCAGGCCTGGCCAGGGTGGGAATTTCTGCTTTAGAAGCAAGACTTGCACAGAACAATGTGGTTTTTCCTGTCGTTTCTCAGTTGCACAGCCCCAAAAGTTGTCTTTTCTTTTCCAGTTTTACAAGAGTGATGGCTGCAGAAGCATGGAGAGTATGCAGGGCTGGAATGGCTGGAGAAACCAGAGCTTGGCAAAATAAATAATGCAACCACTTCCAATATTTTTATTGTCAAGATAGTTGAAGGTTAGGATGTTTCTTGGCTGCTGGTGGCAGGTGACAGATAAAATACTTTCTATTTTATCCCCGTGAGCCTGGAATGGGGTTGGGTTTTTGATCTAACTGTGGGGTTCCATTGTGATGTATAAAAGGGCCAGTTGTAGGGGTTTTTTGGGGTGACATTTGGAGGGACAGGGGCTCAGCAATAAACTGAGCTGTGTGTGGAGCTGAAGGCTCTGCTATTTCTATCAGAGCTGTTACAAAATCTGTTTTTCTTGGTCCAGTTCAGCTGGACAGACCCCAGGGTTTGGTGCCTCGCAGGGCAGAGATTTCACAGCTGTCCAAGACTTCCTTTGGCAGGGAAATCTGTGATTTATATTACTATTTATTTATTATTATTTTTATAATTTTTTTCTCTTTTCTGCGTATTTTGCTCCTCACTACACCTTCCTTGCCTTGAAGAATATTTATTCCATTCCCCCTGGCAATGGGAAAAGCTTCTCCTTTAGGGCTGCTGAGTCCTGCTGGTGCAAGAATTCTGATTTTGGGCTTGCAGGCAGCTCCAGGGCTGTGTTCTAGCAGGGAGTTAAACAGAATTAGAGGCTGAATTTGCTCACTGTCCATCTCTGCAGCCTCTGCTGCTCTTTGGGGATGGCTTTGGTGTCCTGCCCCCTCCTCCCGGGAAGTTTTTGGATCTGGTATGAAATTTCCAGTTAACCTGGAGGGTTTAGGAGGACAAATACTGAAATGTGCCTGTTACAAAGGGTATTTATTTAGGGAAACAAGGCACAGGGGCTTGTCACCCTGAGGGGTGGAAGACACAGGACAGGCCACAGCTTCTTAAACCTTCAGCAGTTGTGCTCCTAACTCCCCTCTCAGAGAAACCTGGCTGTTTTTCAAGATCATTCTGGGTTTTTTTAGAAAAAAACCAATTATTTTTCTTGTTCATTTTAGATTTTTGCTTGGAATTTTCATGAAACACAGAAGGAATCAGTCTTCCAAATCTTTTCAAAAAGAGTCATCCCCCGCTGCAATTCATTTTCCAATTAAAGGGGTGTTAGTTAAAAATAAATAGTGGTGGTTTAGAGGAGGTTGTTAAATAAAAGACACAGTTCTAGACTGGTTTTTTGCTGATTTTTTTGTATGGGTCTCCTAGAAAAAAATCATGCTTGTCCTTAAATGCAACATATTGTATTGCTCTCCGGGGTATTCTCCTTGAAATTCCTAGGAAAACATCCCAAGGGTTTTTAGCAGCACCAAACCAGCTGGAGTTGATTCCAGCTGAGCTTTATTTCCTAAATAGCATTTTAGAAATGGGAGCATTTAAATGCTGCCCAAGGAGCTCAGAAGATTGCATCTCCCAGGTTCCAGGAGGTAACTGTGCTGCTGTGAGGAACCGTGGGCAACCCAGGGAACCTGCTGGGGGTAAATACCTGGAATTTCTGTGTTCGTTTGGGTTTCATTCATGGCCTTGCCTTTTGCACCTTCAAACTGAAATTCGTTCTCAAGCTGAAAGAAGAGTTTTGTGTGCTGGAGCTGAAGGCAGCTCAGCCGTGGTCTGAGCAGGGAATCGAGTGGCATTAGAAATGCAAACCTGCTGCTGCTGCTGCCTGGAATGCGATGGGCTGGGTGATTATGGGCTGTGCAGGGCTGCCAGAAAATACCTGCTCCCGGGGAGGCCCTTCCTGCCCGTGGGTCTGGACCAGTTTTTCAGCCATTGCAAAATCATGTTTTGGGAAAAGTTCATGAACTGACCTAGTTAGAGCTGGTGTAAGAGGGCATGGCTTGGGAGGAGGGGATTTCCTCCGGAGAAAGGCTCTGGGATCAGGAGGAATGAATGCAGCTGGGTTAGAGGGATGGGCTGGAACAGCTCAGTGGGGTCTCTGGAAAGCAGGATTCCCTTGGCTGTGTAATGCTAAAGAAATTCCTGACAAGCTGTGAAGGCCCAAGAGTGGCAAAATAATGCCATTTTTTCTGTGGAATATTGTCTCTCTCCTAATGGTTTGCCTTCATGCTGATGTGAGTTCATTCTGCTGCACCACAGACCCTCAGAGCAGGGGCTGCCCATCCCAGTAACCTCCTGGACTGCAGGAACAAATCCAGGCTCTGAGCTGGCTGGGATTTCTCAGCATCCCTGTGAGCAGTTCTGTCTCCAGTGGGCGCTGACACCGTAGGGAGAACAGCTGTCTGCAAATGTCTGTGGGACAATGTGAATTTCTGTGTTTTCCTTCTTCTTCTGGCAAGGATGAACACGGTCAGGAGTGCCCTGGTGTGTGCCAAAGAGGTTTCTTGCACTAGAGGAGATGCATCAGAACAAAGAAGAGTTTTCTCTGTATAATTTGGTTACAGGTGTTTTGCTTGAAAAGGTGAATTCCTCCCCACAAGTTCATGAAGACATTCTGACTTTCTAGAACACAAATTTTCACTGTAGCCCTCACTGCAGCCTCAACATCACAAATTCTCTCAATTCTTCATCTCTTGAATCTGTGGTTAAAAACGTAATCCAGGGAATTCCTGGTTTTAGTCACTTTCGGTGTTCCACATGAGGGCTGCAAGGCTGATTTCCAGGGAGGGGAATGTGCTCTGCAGATGCCACCGAAAAGTCTCCTCACCTCACTGAGATACCACACATGGCTCTGCTGCTGCTGCCAACGTCAGTTTGGGGTTTGATCACAAGGGGAAATCCAGCCCTGCCACACACGGGGACTTCAGCCCTTGGCCAGCCCTGAGAGAGGGCAGGAATTATTTTGTGTTGCCATCCTGACTCGCTCCAGGATAAAGGGCTCAGCAGCTCTGACTCGTTCAACATCATGTTAGGAAGGAAATCCCACTAACTCCAGCGTGGAGTCTCGTTAAGGATAGATTTTTGAGGGTGAAGACACAGACCCCACGACAGAGCAGCCAGCACAACCCACCACCCTACACAGATTTTACATCTGCACTGCACAAAGTTTTGGCCTTAAATTCTCCTTTCCCCCCTTGCTGCAGAGCAACCCTTTGCCCTAAGCCAGCTCTCCCTTTTCTCCTGCCTTGCTCCTCAGCAGCCTGCAGGAACTGTCACTGGCAGAGGTGAAAGGGGAAAGGGTTGGGATTTTTTAGAGCTGGGAGGGGGAGATGGTGAGAGCTGGTTCACTCCGGAGGAAGCTGTGCCACAGAGCTGCTGAGCAGCGAAAGGAGGTGAAGGAGAGCTCTGAAGCTCAGGGCAATCAGCAGGGACATCAGACCTGCCCGGTCTGGCTGGGGCTGGAGCAAAGAAAGAGTTTTGTGTTCAGGAGAGATTTCTCGGTTTATGAGGTAGGGAGTTAACTCCTGGCTTGCTTGGAGTGCAGTTGTGGCAGAAGGGTTCAAAATCTGCTTCTCTCCATTGCATACCTTAATATTAAATTATTGCTTTTACCTGGCTGAGGGCAATGTCGGCTCCTGCTGAGGCTGCAGACACGAGGGATCTACAAGAGCTGAGTGGAGAAATTGCATTTTCTTTTTGTTTTATTATTAAGCACAGAAGCATTTCTCATGATTCTTTGTTCATACGTGTTTTCCCACCCTTCAAATAATAATAATAATAATTATAATGGTGTGCATCTAGTAGTAAGAAACCCATCTAAGGCCGAAGGTTCTGTGTGAGGCTGAATGAAAAAGCCAGACATAAACCTGACCTGGAAAACAAATTATATTCCTTCCCAGCTATCACATAAGGAGCTTGCCAGCTCAGTTTTTCAGATTTTGGATTATAGTGTCTGTATCCTGCCCAGATTTGGAATTTAACTAAACGTCCATAAGATTTCTGATCTGGGAGCCACCAGGAGGTGAAGATGCCATGGTGAGCATCTTGAACCTGCTCACAAAGGGGAGGCAAAGCAGATTAAAGGGAATAAATGATGCAGCACTAAGTGTGGGAATGGATTTGTGATGCTGCTGCTGCCTAAAAACCCTTTCTGAGCCTGGGGGGAAGGAGCCTTTGTGTGTGTTTGAGTTTGCAGCCGGATCGTGTCCCCTTCTCCTTGGGATTCGCTTCTCTTTGGGGTCCACCTGAACATTGCAGTGCTCCCTGAGTTTATGGGGTTAAAATTGGGTTCAGTTCCACATTCTTTTGCATCAGGTCCCACAGGCTCCTGCCCTGATCAGGTGCCAGCACCGGGCAGGGAGGTCCTGCTGCTGTTCCCTGTTTGTGCTGTCATGGAATGACCTGTCCTGTCCTGGGCAGCAGCTCCCAGCCCTGCTGCTTCCAACCAACCCCGTGGGCAAATGCAGTGTTCATTCTTCCCCTGCCTCTGGCCTGGCTTCCTTTTGTAACTCTGGAAATTTCCTTTCTGTCCATTCTCCTTTGGTAACTCTGGAAAGTTCCTTTTTGTCCATTCTCCTGTTGTAGCTCTGCAAAGCCTCTGAGATTTAGACACAGCCAATCTATCTTTGGGCATTCACGGGCTCTGCCCTTGTCGAAAATGATGTAAATATTCTGCTTTCTCTGCAAACCTCCCATCAGGACTTGCTGCCCGGGCATAGATATGGTAAAACAGATTGCAGAGAACATTCTGTCATCTCAGGGAGATGTTGGCGTGATTGAGTCACAGGCAGCCGAGCTCTAGAGCTCTCGGGGAGCGCACAGAGCTCTCAGGGATCATACAGAGCCCTTGGGGTGAATACAGAGCCCTTGGGGTGCACACAGAGCTCTCAGGGATCATTCAGAGCCCTTGGGGTGAATACAGAGCCCTTGGGGTGCACACAGAGCTCTCAGGGATCATTCAGAGCCCTTGGGGTGCACACAGAGCCCTTGGGGATCATTCAGAGCCCTTGGGGATCATTCAGAGCCCTTGGGGTGCACACAGAGCCCTTGGGGTGAATACAGAGCCCTTGGGGTGCACACAGAGCTCTCAGGGATCATTCAGAGCCCTTGGGGTGCACACAGAGCCCTTGGGGATCATTCAGAGCCCTTGGGGATCATTCAGAGCCCTTGGGGTGCACACAGAGCCCTTGGGGTGAATACAGAGCCCTTGGGGTGCACACAGAGCTCTCAGGGATCATTCAGAGCCCTTGGGGTGCACACAGAGCCCTTGGGGATCATTCAGAGCCCTTGGGGATCATTCAGAGCCCTTGGGGTGCACACAGAGCCCTTGGGGTGAATACAGAGCCCTTGGGGTGCACACAGAGCTCTCAGGGATCATTCAGAGCCCTTGGGGTGCACACAGAGCCCTTGGGGATCATTCAGAGCCCTTGGGGATCATTCAGAGCCCTTGGGGTGCACACAGAGCCCTTGGGGTGAATACAGAGCCCTTGGGGTGCACACAGAGCTCTCGGGGATCATTCAGAGCCCTTGGGGTGCACACAGAGCTCTCGGGGTGAACACAAACTTCTCTCAGCCTCTGAGGAGAGCTCTGACAAAGAAACATTTGAAACACAAAGGAGCATTTGTTGTCAATCCTCGCTAAAAACAACACTGACCCCACAGGTACGAACTACTTCCGAAGCCTTTGCTGGGTTTGAGGTGTTTGCTCCAGATCGTCGGCTCCCTTTTTATTATGCATTTTATTTTTATTTATTTTTGCCGTTACTGATGTTCTAAGTGGCTTTTTCCCCCTGGAAAGGTTATACACGTGGGAAATGTGAGGCTGCAGTTCCTCCCCGTCACCCTTGCACAGAGGGGCCGGGCAGACACTCATTTGGCAGCTCCCAGTTGCCATGGCAGGAGACAGAATTCTTTTGCTCTCCTCTCAGGAGCATATGTTGGTGTTAAAATGCGTGAATCACATCCAGCTTTGAAGTTTTCCTCTCAAATTTTCCTTTTTTCTCCCTCTTCTGCTGCTTTTTCCAGCTTGCCTTGCTTTGTTTCTTCCTCTTCCTTTATTTGACTCCTCTTTAAGCCCAGAGCAGCCAAAGTTCCCTCTGGCGTTGCGTTTCCCAGAGCCTGAATGGTTTGTGGTATTTAAACGAATATTCCTGGAAATACAATTGATGAAGCCAGATTATTTCCAGTGTTAAAGCTGCCATCCCGTCCCTTGGCCTTGAAATCCTGGGAAATTCCTCTCCTGTGGCTCTGTGGTTTTGTCCTGCTGTGTTGGGAGATCCTCAAAATGTGTATGTAGAACCTCCTGAGGATGGTTTTTTTTTTTTTTTTTTAGTTTTGGCAGCAAAATCTAGTTAAAATCAAATTAGTTGGCTGTGGTTGCAGCCAGAGGTGCTGAGGTTTTATCCAGGTAACAAAAAAGGGAAGAAAACCGGGAGACAAAACCCCCCTGTCCTTCCCCGGGGATGTGTTTATGAGGTGACAACTGCCAGGAGTTAGAGCACAGCAAGAAAAAGTCCTTTTTGTAAGAATTCTGTGTCGATTTGGTCTCCAGCCGGGGGAAAGAACAGATTCTTGCTCTAGAGATGGTTTTGCAGAGCGGGCACCGTGCTTTTCATCTTGGGTATTCCATACAACTCTCTCCAGGAGAATTCCATGAAAACCTCTCCAGGAGAATTCCATGAAAACCTCTCCAGGGGTATTCCATAAAACCTCTCCAGGGGAATTCCATGAAAACCTCTCCAGGGGAGTTCCATAAAACCTCTCCAGGGGAGTTCCATAAAACCTCTCCAGGTGTATTCCATAAAAACCTCTCCAGGTGTATTCCATAAAAACCTCTCCAGGTGTATTCTATGAAAACCTCTCCAGGTGTATTCCACACAACCTCTCCAGGTGTATTCCATAAAAACCTCTCCAGGTGTATTCCACACAACCTCTCCAGGCATCTCTCCCACGAGCTGTTTCAAGAAAACGTGTTTTGTTTTTGAAGGAAACCAAAAGCAGCTCTATTCTCTCCTGGCTCAGAGCAGCAAATGCTCCCTCACGCTGAATTTCCTCTTTTCCTTTCCTCTTCCCGCCTCTGTTTGAACAGGAATTTCACAGGTGCTGGAAAGCAGGTTGTGCCGCAGCTTCCCTCATATCTTTGCTATCTTTTAAAGAGGAGATAAAATAAATCAGCGCTGGCTGCTGGCGAGCGCCAAGGTGCGAAGGGAGTCGGTCCGGGGTTGCATCACCAGCGATAAGCAGCACATTGATCTGGAATTCCGACCCGCCCGGTCTTCACGGGCTCATTTTCTGCCTCTCTTCCTCCTTCCTCGGTAATTCCTCTTCTTCGTTGTCTCTCTGGGAAAAACACTGCCAGCCGGGGGAATTGGTACCCGGAGTAATGAATGCCCAGCCTGGCACTGAGGTGAGGGGATTTAGGGAAATGTCACGAAATGCGAAGTGTCTCCTAGCAGGGAAGGGTGTGGACTGCTGGGAAGAGCTTTAGGTTGGAAAACATTCCTCTCTTCCCTCCCTCAGCTCTTCCCTTGGTTTTTCTTTCCCTGATAATCCCTCTTGGTGTTCGCTGCAACAGGAGTTCTCCTTCTGCCCCTGTTTCTTTTGTGAAACTTGTCTGAACTTGTGTTTTAAAGTGAGATATTGGCATAAAATATTTCTTTTTGGCTTTAAAATTGGGAAATCTTTTGTCTAAACAAGCTGTGGGACCCACTGCTTCTTGCTGAAGTGACCATATTAAAGGCCTGGTTTCAACAAGAACTTTACCTGTACCTAACTAAGCCTAGAACTAATGGCTCTAATATCTACTTTGCCTTAGAGATTGTCACCTTTGGGAAGTCAGCGCTGAATTTGGGATCTCAAAGTGTTCAAATCCACTGGTTGTGCCTTGATTTTCACGACACTTTTATCAGAATGGATCAAGTGTTTGGTCTGTTAATGGGGATAAAACAAGTAGGGGTGCACTTCTTTCCTCTGTGACCCTGTCCCAGTCAGTTTCTCTTGGTCTTTATAAAAAAATAAGACAGAGAACAGTTTTCTGGAAAAAAAACCCTTTTATTATCAAATTATTCCTATACAGCACAATTACCCTTGGCAAGGTAAAACAGGTCTAGGTCTGCACTCGCTTGGAATTCAGTTCTACCAGCACAAAAATCAGCAAACACCACCTTCAGTGCAAATTAATGCCTTGGATTGTGTGGAATTCCTGTCTTTGGTTTGTTTTCCTCTCAGAATGCTCTCCAACTCCATCTTCGAAGGAGGGAAAATCGGAGTTGTTACAAAAATAGGTAGCATTTCAATTTCTAGGCTTTACAGTACAGTGGGAGGTAATTTCTCAGCCTCTAAAGTCCTTATTTCTTCATTCAACTCATGAAATCTCTTCACCCCAGCACGGGATGGATCCATGCTTGATATTGCACAGACAGGACTTGAAAGCAGCAGAGGCTGGGTCAGGTGGGGAAGGAGCTCTGCTGTGCTCAGGACTGCTCAGTAATACATGTTCTTGTCCCACCAACCTGCAGGAGAAGGGAGGGAATGAAAAAAAAGACAGAAAAATTGGTTATTTTTCCTCAAAAAGAAGTGATCACTGGGGGTAAATGGTTCATTTTTCATCTGCGAGTGGCAGGGAAAGGGTAGGAAAAGACACATGAAATGAAAATATGAAATTAAAATTTAAGTAGAACAATGCACTCACTTCCTGGGTATCTCCTGATGAGCAGCTTTCGGATTTCGTCGTACACCCAGATCAGGATGGCAAAAGGTACAGCCACAAACCAGTACTGGAACCTGGGAGTGGGAACACAGAGTCTCATTCAGAAACATCTAAAAACAGCTCAGCTGCAGTTCTGGGGTCTCTGTCTGTGCTATCTGATGTCACTAAAACGAATCTGCCCCCTTCGGCCTCTTTTCTTTTGCTTAATTAATCACTCAAATTGATGATGTGCATGTAAAGCCTCCCAATCTTAAGTAGTTACTGGATTAATTTATTCCAGGTCCTATTCAGAAGGAAATGTTGCCTGGTGGTATCACAGCAATAAATCACCTGACTGAGGTCTATTTAAAATAAATTAAATGCTGTCTGTTCTCCCCAAAACATTGGAGATGCTGGAAGAAATATTTAAATGTTGGTTTTACACAAATAGGGTTTTTTTTTTTTGGATCTGCAGCAGGAAATCTAGTAGGATAATGTGGAAATTGTGGTGATAATGTCCTTTTTGGCCAAGAAATAGTGATGAACATAATGAATGTTTTTATCTGTTTGTCCTGGAGTGGTGCTGCACGGGCTCCCTGCTCCTGTTGTGGGGCCACGAGGAGGGCAGGGGAAGCTCAGTGGCCCCAGAACTCACCTGAGTGGAGTGAAGTTCAGAGCTGTAACGTGCCCAAGACCGTAGGTGAGAATCAAAGCAATTCCTATCTGGGAAAATATCCCCACCCAGATGACTTTGTTCCTGCAGGAAAAGCAGAGAGGAAGAGTTAAACCCCTCTGCATTCCCTGCCATTCCCTGCTCCAGGTGAGCTCTGCACGCAGGGGGTGGGCTGGGCAGCTCTGCCCTGCATTCCAGGTGCTCCTGCCTTTCCTGGCAGCATTCCCAGCCCAAATCCAGCTGCAGGAGACACCCAGCACGAGTTACTCAAGGCTTGTGTGGCACTGGGAATGTGCTCAGGGTGACTCAGGCGTTAATGCAAGGAGGAAGCACACATAGGTGTAGGCCCTGTACCTGCAGATAAAGGATGGAAAACAAATTGCTTTGCTATCAGAAACCCCTGGAGAGAGTGCCAGCTCTCCTGGTGGCCTCTGTCCCAGCTGATATTTGGAATTCTCCCGGGACTGGAGGGTGCAGGGTGGTTTGCAGAGGGCGGCCAGCACTGTCTTGGGGAGTTTGGCCAGCTGCTATCTCCCTTCTCAGAGCCTCAGGTTATCTCAGAGAAGTCCAGACATGCTATCTCTTGATAAGGAGTGCAGAAAGCAATCTGGAAGAGAAACTCCCATTTTTTTATAGTAAATATTTTAATGAATGGAGAGCTGGTTTTCAACTGATGCGGTTTCAGAATAACCAGCACAATGTCTCCAAAGAAAATCCCTATCCTGATGTAGAAAAGGGGCTGAGGGGAGGTGTAATAAAATATTTGCTTGATATCTGTGATTGCTTAAGGCCAGACTTAATCTCTGTGCAAAGACTGAAAGTGAGAGGGCCAAATCACTGAGCTCACCTGCTGCTGAATGGAGCAGGAGGCTAACTTGAACTGCAGGTTTAGATTAGATAGGAAAAAATTCTTCCCTCTGAGGGAAATTCTTCCCAGGTGAGGCCCTGGCACAGGGTACCCAGAGCAGCTGTGGCTGCCCCTGGATCCCTGGCAGTGCCCAAGGCCAGGCTGGATGGGGCTTGGAGCAGCCTGGGACAGTGGGAGGTGTCCCTGCCCATGGCAGGAGGTGGGACTGGATGGGCTTTGAGGTCTCTTCCAACCCAAACCATCCTGGGATTGTGATTCAGGACCCACCTGAAGAGGCCCTGCCGGAAAATGGAATTTCTCCGAGTTTTCCTGATGATCAGATCAGCCACCTGCTGGATGGTGATGCTGACGAAGAAGGCCGTGTAGCCCGTCCACTGCAGGTACGTGCGCTGGTATTTGGTCTGCAGAGCCAAGGAAACACCAAAACCTTCTTAAACCAGACCCTCACATCCCCCACAGGCGACTGCAAACCTCGCTGGGAGGCTTTATTTCGGTTCCCAAGGTGTGAATGCAGAGTTGCTCCAGATTTAGGCACAGAACGATGGGATTTGGGCCGGTTTGAGTCGGTGAGTTGCCGTGACTGAGTCACGAGGCTGCAGCACGAGCTGGGTGTGAGGGGTGTTTATATGGATTTATCAATGCCTCCTGTGCCTTGTGATTCTGCAGGATGAGGGAGGGGGAGTGAACAGTGAGAGGGGGAGGCTGCAGAGGACTTGGCAGAGGTGCTGTTCATCAGCAGGGCTGGGAGAGGAGGGTGATGACTGATTTTGAGGGGTTTAGACATAAAGTCCAGAGAGGAAGGTGCATCCGCCGAGGCTGGGAGAGAGAAGGTGGCAAACTGTCGAAGAATGAATGAAAGAAGAGAGGCTGAATGAAAGAGCTGTGTGGCAGGAAGCCCTAAAGAGCCTCTCCTGAGGGAACACTGGATGAAAACTAATCCTGTTTGCATTTAAACCTCATTTGCATTCCCTGTGCCTTTATTTTGGGGGAGAGCAGGGAATTTTTAAGCAGCAGGTGGGCGAGAGACAAGGCAGGGAACGCTCAGGGCTGCTTTACCCATTGCTGTCCGTAGGAATCCTCGAAGTCATTGATGGCATTGCTCTCCCAGTCCACTCTCACTCCCAGCAGCGTGGAGGGGAGGAACCCTTGCTCAGCGTAGACGGTGAAATAGGTGACAAAGGCCCCCACAGACTGCATGATTCCTGCAGGAACAAGGAAAACCCGAAATTAAGGAGCACTGGGAAACGTGCTGGGTGCATGAAACGTGCTAAAGGCAGCTTGAGAGTTCTCGCTGCTGTAAATTTCTTGCCCTCTATAGATAAAACCTCATTTTATTGCTGAATAACGAGCAGCAGGAGGGGGCCAGTGAGGTTGCAGAGGAAAGGGTTGAGTCTCAGCTCCCAGATTTTGTTTTTAGAAATGAATCAGCTCAGCTCTGTCCCAAGAGAGTGTTTGGGAGGGCAACCTACCAATCTGCAGGTAGGAGTACACGGCCAGCTGCTCGTTCACCAGCCGGTCTCGCCTCTTGTTCCGAGGTCTCCTGTTCATGATGTCGCTCTCAGCTTTCTCGTAGGCCAATGCCACCGAGGGGATCTGCAACAGAGACAAACCTTCAGGGGCTGGGGGCAGCATTTGCCTGATTCTCGGAGGTTCAGCAGCAATTTGCAGTTCCCGAGTGGTTCTGTTGGGTGTGAGCAGGACTCAGAGCAAAGGGGAGAAGGAGCTGTGTGGATTCCTCTTAATTTGTTAAGGGTCTGGGGGAAATCTGAGACTTCCATGGATCTGGTGGTCAATACAAAAGGCTAGAGGAGAGTAACAATAATTTAATATTAATTTAACACTAAAGGGCTGGGCTGGGTGGAAGGTCAGGTGTAACTGCAGAAATCCCTCTGATCTCTTGATTAAAACTCTCTGATAATTGCTCACTGCTGATTTTAGCCTGGATCAGATGCCTTTGCTTTCTGCTCCCCCTCTGCAGGTTGTTGTTATTTTCTACTCTTCTTTCTCTCTACCTGGCTGCTTTTAACCTCCTTTTTCACTGCCTTACTCAGCTGTAGGGTGAGGCCACAAAATCCCCCGTTCCAGATGTGCCTTTGCCCCCGGCCCCTCTCCCTGGACAGGATATTCCAGCAGGAAATGGCTTTAAAACTCCCAACTCACGATGTCGGTGCCCAGGTCGATGAACAGGATGGTGATGGTGCCAATGGGCATCGGAATGCTGGCAATGATGTAGATGAGGAAGGGGCAGAGCTCAGCAATGTTCTTGGTCAGGGTGTAGGCAATGGTTTTCTTCAGGTTGTCAAAGATCAGGCGGCCTGGGGGAAGAGAATATTTCTGTCAAAGGGAATTTTATCAGTGGTTTCCAGAAAAAAAGCTCAAATTTAACTAAATGAAGTGAAAACATTTACTGCCTCTGTCTATTTTCCTCATGAATTTTGTAATTTATTTTGTTTTTTTTTTATCTACCCTCCCTTAGATCCTTCTGGAAACTCAAGTGTAAGAAAACATTTCTTTCAATGAGGAAGTTTGAGGGGAAAAGCCCCATTCCCCAAAATGCTGTGGTTGT
Organism: Edolisoma coerulescens; assembly: GCA_013397115.1. Lineage (NCBI taxonomy): Eukaryota > Metazoa > Chordata > Aves > Passeriformes > Campephagidae > Edolisoma > Edolisoma coerulescens. Next base: position 89,794 of record VWZW01000226.1, on the reverse strand, counting down.
AATGGAAACCACGAGCTCTTTGCAGTGAAAGAAGAGTGGGATGAATGTTCCTGTCATAGGTGGAGCACAGTGAAGGTGATGGGTGAGAAAATAACAGAGGGAAAAGGTGGAAAAAACAATTTGTATCTTTGTGAGGCTTCAAACTGCATCGGAACAAGTCAGGAAGTGCTTTTATCTGAAGCTTGATCAAACAGAGACAGCAAATCATTCCTGTGTGTGAGAGAGGGAGAGGATTTCCTTATTCTCTGATTGTCACATGTAGAAATGGAATTAATTCCCAGCTTTCCCGAGTATCAAACCCAGAAAGAGCTCCCCAGCAGCTTCCAGCTCAAAAAGTGGGCAACAACGTTATCTTTACCTTCCTCCACTCCCGTGACGATGGAAGCAAAGTTATCATCCAGCAGGACCATGTCAGCTGCATTTTTGGCTGCGTCAGAGCCAGCAATCCCCATAGCAATCCCAATATCTGCTTTTTTTAGGGCAGGGGAGTCATTGACTCCATCTCCAGTCACAGCAACCACTGCTCCCTGGAACACACAAAAGCATCCAGATGTGGGTTTGGGAGGAGAAGGTGAATCCTGCCACCATCCATCTTTACATTTCTAGCAGAAAGATGCTGATAGGAAGTTCTGAATCCTCTTTGTACCCATCTCAAGCACAGCCAGGGTTCAGAGGAGTGGTAGGCAGGGTTAGGAGAGCAACCTCAGAGTTTTGTGTGGCTCCCTTTAGAGGAGAAAGCTGGAAAGTTCAGGGATATGATTCACTGCGTCCTAAAGAGTGGACATCCCAATTAGATGCACTTCAAATGCAATTAATCTGATAGCTGGAAACAAGGAGGATGAAAGATTTGGGTGTCTGCTCTATGTGCATGGTCCATCCCTGTCAGGTTCACCTCTGACATCCGGGGGAGGTTTGAGTACCACAAAATATCCTGTATTTTTGTATTTTTTGGTGAAGTGCTGCAGGACCAGCCAGGTTTCATCAGAATTGTGAATTATGTGACTGTTGAGTTGGAGCCCATCCTCATCCCAACAGCTCCTGGCCATCCTCAGTCTGTGCTAGGATTTTTCTGGTAATCCAAAAGATGGAAAACTCTGATTATCCAACTCAGCTCCTTTGTTATCTTCCTGACCACCTCCTGCAGCTCCAGGCTCTGTTCTAGCTGACGCAGAAGTTCGTGGCTTGGTGCAAGGCAGGGTGTTCAGAGTGGGGACAAAGCCTGGCAAACTGATTAATGAAATGCTGAATTCCCTGTCCCTGGGGGGATTGAGCACAGTGCCACTACCTATAAATAATGCCATGTACAGAAGGGCTTATGAGCTCTAAGTACTAAACATAGCTGGAATCTGGCTGGGGGAGGGTGTTCCTTTTCATCCTCTACCGAGCCAAATCTGCCAGGAGTGTGGGAGTCTGAGCAGTGCAGAGCACGTTTACCCACCGTGTGCCTAACAGAGACCATTCAAAAAATAAAAGCCATATGAAATTGAAAGATTTTATCTCTTTTTTTTTTCTACTCTCTGGAGAGCACTCCAGGCTTAAACCCAACGAGCTGATGATGCTGATTGGGAAGCTTAGTGCTGGCACAGCTACAAAAATAAAATGATATCTTGTGCCACATCTTCTTCTCTGCAAAGTCCAGGCACAGCACTAGTGTGGCTTTAATTCACAAAATCTGTTTGGAAGATGTCATTTTTGAATGGAGAGTCTTTTGATGGCAATTTTCATCTTTTACAGAGCTCTGTAAATGTAATTTTTTTTTCTCCTCCTGTGCTGGCTGCACTCCAGGGTGTTTTACATAATGTTGCCCATGGATGGGACAAACGCCTTTTAAATCCTGCTGCCTGATTTACAGCCCTGGGAAGTAACACAGAGAAGGCTTGGTGGTACATAAATCATGCTCTGGCATTTTTTAGGGTTCATACCTCGGAATCATGAATGGTTTAGGCTGGAAAAGAGCTGTGAGTTCACCTGTTAACCCAGCACTGCACTAAACAATTCCACTCCCAAACATTCCTGTGGGCAGGAGGCCACGGCTCTGAGCGGCCGCAAGAGATAAGAGGTGAGGACGTGGCAGCACCTTGCTTTTATCTGGGTTTAGAGAATTCCTGAGGGAATTCTCCTTCCCAAACAGGGCACAGGAGGCTTTCTGTGCTTCCCATAATGACAGGGACCAGCCAGGCCCTGGCTACAGCTCCAAACCCAGGGAAAGCTCATTCTGTCACCAGGAGCTGAGTCTGTAGCAGGAATTGGAGCGGCTTGGACTGAGTCCAGGCGGTGTTTGTGGCAATCTGTTAGATAATGTCCTGGCACGGGGAAAAGAGTATAAACAGAGCTCAGGGAGCACTGGGAGTTGGCTTCCAGCCTCTCAGCCCGGGGCTGGTGTCTCTGTGTGACCTTTGCCACCTCTCACTCACCTGCCTCTGACAGCCCTCCACAATAATCAGCTTCTGCTGGGGCGATGTCCGAGCGAAGACGATCTCGGAGTGGTCGCACAGGATCTCGTCCAGCTGCTCCGAGCTCATGTCCTTCAGCTCCATCCCGTTCACCACGGCTGCCGTGGCTTCCCTGGAAGAGCCGCGGGCAAAGCGGGGTGAATTTTCAGATTAAAAGGGTGAAAATAGTGCACTCGTGGGAGGGGTGTGCAGCTGGACAGGGAAAAAGCAGCAAACTGAGTTGATTGCAGAGGGGTTTGTTGTTAATCAGCAGGTGTTGAATGAAAGGCGCTGCAGAAATCCAGAGTGGAGCAGTCACCTGGATACAGAGGGGGCTCATTCAGGCTTCAGAAAATGCATTTTAAAGAGGCCTCTCGCTGGGAGGGACAGTGGAAGACATCTCCTCTGCAAAGAGCTTTTATCCTTTCCATGTGATGTTATTTTTTCCACATTTAAGGGGTGAAGGAGGAATTTGGGCTGATGGTCCAAACTGGGTCGTGTGATGCCGAATTTTGCTTTGTGTGTGTCTTTTGTCAAATGGGCAGTGACAGCGCCTTCCACATGACCTGCAAAGCGTAATTTGCTAGATTTTCCTTATGGGCAGCGAAGATGAAAACCACTGAGGGGACACATTTAGGTGGAGATGACTCAAGAGTGGGAATCTGTCACAAAAAAGCAGAAAGTAGCGAGGATGTAGAGTAAAAGCACCATGAGGGGAGCAGGGAAATGAAGCCCCGGGCGCTGCCCAGGCTCTGGGGCTCTCACCTCCTGTTGACCTGCTCCACAGGGATGTTGAGGCGCTTGGCAATGTCCTCCACGGTCTCGCTGGTGGCCGAAATGATGCCCACGCTCTTGGCGATGGCCTTGGCTGTGATGGGGTGGTCGCCAGTGACCATAATGACCTGAGTGAGGGACAAGTGAGCGACAAATGGACAAGGTGTGGAGATAAGGGGGAATGTCCATTGCTGAGGAGCAGGAAGCAGTTTGGGATCACAGCAGTGCTGTGTACACAGCAGAGGGAGATTAGGGGCAGGAATTGCCTGGCTCTGTGTCGACATCTGGGCTCTGCCTCTCCTTACTGAGGCTGCTTTATCAGGGCTCTGAGGGAAGAACTCGTCACAGGCAGCCAGATTAGAATAATGCAGAATAAAGGAGCCTTTATATAAGGATCTATATTAGGTATGTGCGGTGGGGAGGGTTTGTTGGAATACTGCATCTTAAAATGGATCCTTGTGACTGAGGTGTCCTGACAGATAAGGCACAGCCTTTTCTTGCTTTTCTTGAAGAAAAGTTGCCAGATTTGTCTTCAGGCTATGGAAAATTTCATCAGGGTTGGGGCTTGGGCTTCGTCTCATCTGAGATCTGTAATTCCAAATATGATTTTCCTTGATTTAGGTAGATTTCACCTCTGCTTAGGGCTGAAAGTTTACTTGTGGATCCCCAGGGAGTTAAATTAGGGGAATCACAGCATCAGGTTCAACCTGGATAGTTTTGAGATTAATGATTCCTTTGGATAAATGTTCAAAGCAGTGTCCTGATGCCTTCTCTAGACTTCTTTCTAACACCTTACTCTGTTTGCAAGCAAGGAATTCCAGCTGGTGTGGGTTCTGTATTCTAGAAATGGATCTGATGAGAGAGTATCTGAGTTTTTCCAAATTCAGATTTCCAGTTTTGAGGTTCTGTGAAGTTCCTATAGTCTGATTCCCGCTTAAATTAAAATGTTTTGCCTCTGGGGACTTTCTAAATTGAAATTATGGGATGGTGTTAACTAACGTTGAGACTTTTGGTAGTTGTTGCTAGAAAGATAACTAGTGATGATGTGGTGCAAGATATTAAATATTAAACACTTTAAATAATACATAAAATAATTATTATAAGTCTTTCTGTAGTGGAACCACCATGGTTTTCTCTGTAAAATCCCCACCTTGATGCCAGCACTGCGGCACTTCGAGACAGCATCGGGCACTGTGGAACGAGGTGGGTCAATCATGGACAGGAGCCCAACGAAGCACAGGTTGGAGGTCGGGAAGTTCATGGAATCCGTGTCAAACTGGAAGGTGTCTGGGAACTCGTTTTCAGGCAGGTACAAGTGGCAGAAACCTGAGAAGAGATTTAGGTTGATGCGATGGACAGGAAATAGAGGGAGAAAGAGGAAAGCTTGGTAAAACATCGGGGTTTGCTCTTGTCCGTAGAACTCCAGTGCATTCAACCATTTTTCCAGGCATTTTGTTGGATGTGCCAGGACTTTAAACCCCATTTCACAGATTTTACAGCTGGGTTTTAGCCCATTTCCTCAGGCAGTCCCTGCAGCTGCACTCACCGAGCACTCTCTCCCCCATGCCCCCCAGCTCCATGTAGGCTGTCTGGAAAGCTTCTGCCTTCTCGCTGTCCAGAGGCTCCTCCTTGCCATTGATCATGATGGTGCTGCACCTCTCCAAGATCCTCTCCGGGGCGCCTTTCATCACCAGCAGGAAGCGTTTGTCGTGGGGGTCGTCGGTCTCGTGGATGGAAAGCTGTGCCACAAACAGGAAATGGGTTGGAGGAGCTTAAAGTGTCCTCATTTGCTTCTAGTTTTACATGGAATTAATGCTCTTTTCCATGGGGGTATCGTATATTCCATCAAATGGAATGAACTGTATTTATTATAACTTCAATTTCCTCTGTTGATGAATTACCCCATTAAGGCTTCCAGGTCACCCATTGCTGCATTAGTCCCAGTGACAGAAACAATCTGGCATGATTTCCAAAAGAAATGAAACACACCTGGAATTTGTTGGTGGAGTTGAAAGGGATTTCAGCCACTTTCTTGTTCTGTGCCCTAATGCTCATCACGTCCCCCAGAATGACCTCGGAGAATTTCAGCAGAGCTGTTTCAGAGGCGTCTCCAACCACGACCCTCTGTGGGCACAAAGGAAAAAAAACATTTTACTTTTGAATTTCCACAATCCCATGACTTACTGCACACTTAAGCAGCAAGGAATCTGCATTTTTATGTTCAGGATATCCTGGAAAAATATTAAAATAGAATTTTGGGTTGTCTGCATTGCTCTTGGAGTTGGAACTGAGCCACAGCAAAGAGAGGCAAAGAGCATTTGCTGCTGTAAAGAAGATTTGGGGTCACTCTCAGGTCACTACAAGTGAGCTGGGGCCCAAACTGAAATTAATTTGAGGATGGCATTGATGAGTAAACAGGGCATTTGTTCTGGTAGCCCAGTCACTAGAATTACTCAGTCACTAGAATTTACTACCTTCAAGCAGTCATGTGGAAAGACATCAATTAAGGCATGTTTACCTTTGCTATAATAAATTAACAGTGCAGTAATTACTGTTCCTGCTACTTGTGTTGCCTTTTTCCTGGCAGGCACAGCTGGGTTTGGACAATGCTCTCAGGCACAGGGATTCCTGGGGCTGTGCTGTGCAGGGCCGGGAGCTGGGATTGTGGATCCCTTCTAACTCGGGATAATCTGTGTTTCCATGCTCTTGGCTGCGTAGTTTTTGTCCTGTGTTAAATTTTGTGTGAGTGTGCAGCCGCAAAACCACGGTCAGCAGGAATTTGGAAGGCTGCCACGGTAAAACTGAGATTGCTAAAGCCCAGCAGAGCCAATTGCTCTTTCAGAGGAAGGGAAATAAGCTGATATGAAGTCAGCAGTACCTTCATGATGGGGAGATTTTCCTGTCCTGGCCGGAATTCTGCCCGGTTGCAGAGAGTGACAATTTTTGATAACGCTGTCCATGTGGGAGAACTTTGATCAAAGGGCTGGGCTGAGAGAAGCAAAACACACATTGCATCCTTTAGCACGTTGCATGGCACAAGTAGAAGCTTAAGAGTAAAAAAAAGAGAATTGACTTATTTGCAGAAAAAAAGTATTCTTTTGACAGGTTCTTTTATGGAAAAAAAAAATTGATATAAATTTTCCCTCTATCAGTACTGGCAAAGGGGTTTGGGTGATGTTTCCCTGCTTAATTCCCTACTAAATGTACTCTTGACAAAAGGCTCTGGAGTAGAACCTCCTGCAGATTTACTTCCTGTGAGTGGTGTTCAAATATTAATTCTTTTTTTCACATCTTTACATGGCTAAGGAGGGATTTCTATGCATAGAAGGAAGATATGTCTGATTCAGCCATCAGAAGATATTCCCAGCGAACATCCCAGGATTCATCCAAGCGTCTGCCCCTTCCCACACCCCCCTTTTCCCATTTACTTGTTTGATCTTCACTGGTGTCGGCTGAGTAGATTTGGTTGTCAAACCAGAGGTGGGCAACAGTCATCCTGTTCTGGGTGAGGGTCCCTGTCTTGTCGGAGCAGATGATGGAGGTGGAGCCGAGGGTCTCCACGGCCTCCAGGTTCTTCACCAAGCAGTTCTTCTTGGCCATGCGCTTGGCTGTGAGGGACAGGCTCACCTGGCAGGAGGGAAGGGGTCCAGCTGTCAGCAAGGTGTGGTTACACGGAGGTGTAACGAGGTTACACACTCCTGGTGGATCTTTCGTGTTTGTTTTGGGAGTTTTTTTAAAGAGAATATTTTAAATTTTTTGCTTTTTGTTGGCTGCAGTGCATTTTTTTTTCATTGTTTTAACTAAAATCTGAAGTTTGGTTGTAACTAGCACGAGTGGATTTGCTGCTGACAGGAACCTGATAGAAATAAGGATATCTTATCAGACAAGAGGCGGTTTGAGATGGAAGGACCCGCAACAGGCAGGGAGCTGCTGGTCACCAACTCCATGAATACTGCAATGATTCCCTTCATTATCCCACTGGTTGTTTGCTGCTGGGCTGTTTTAGAGCCGGCTGTGCTGCTTCCCAGCCAGGGATTTTAGTGCTGGACGTGTGGTAATGAGTGGGGTTTTCATGTGACTTCCAGGGGACAACGTCCCTGCTTCCAAGCGGGAAGGGGCTGTGGGGAAATGGGTCACGTCATTGCACGCAATCGAGGCAGAGCAGCACTCGAACTTAAACCCAAACTGGATTTGAGATGAATGACCCAGTGACACCAGAATTCCCAAATGAAGGGTTTATCCTTGGAATAAGAACCCCCATCCCTATCCAAACCCAACCCAGACCAGAGCTGGCATGGCAAGCAGAGAAGCCCAGCACAGACTCACCGTCACCGTGGCCAGCAGCCCCTCCGGCACGTTCGCCACGATGATGCCGATGAGGAAGATGATGGAGTCCAGGATCTTGTAGCGCATGGAGACAGAGATGATGAAGAAGAGGACCCCGATGGAGACGGCCACTCCTGCCACCAGGTACACGAAGTGCTCGATCTCGATGGCGATGGGCGTTTTCTCGTTGCCCACGCCCGAGGCGAGCGAGGCGATGCGGCCGATGATGGTGCGGTCCCCGGTGTTGATGACAATGCCGGTGGCAGTGCCTGCAGGGACAAAAACTGTCACCTCCAGGGCACACACAGACACTCAGAGGCAGCTGCAGCCTGACATTCCAACAGGAATTGATGGAAAGACTGCAAGGAAACCTCAATTCATTGATTGGTGCAGCCATAACCACGCTGGGTGTTGGAACAAATGCTAAGTGTGGCCACCCCAAGGTCCCACTTTATTTTAATCTGCTCAGGACAAAATTCTTGTGGACAATTAAACCTCTCTGAAGTTCCTTGAAGCAGAATTGCTTAAATAAGTTATCAGGATAGGCAGCTCTTGTTCAGGTGCCTTTTTGGGAGCCCTTCTCTCTGCAGTCATAAATAACAGAAATTAGAAATGTTCAGTTCCCCTGAAGCTGCTGAATAGAGCTGGAAGACTAACTAGAAAAAAAGATAAAAGGGTGTAAAGGTGTGCACACAGGATGGTAAACATGGCTGGAGTCAGTGGAGAAATGGATAAAGGGGATACAGTGGGATTTCCATGCCCAGTTTCAGGATCAGCTCACCTTCCACGCAGGTGGTGGAGTAGAAGGCAATGTTCCTGGTCTCCAGGGGGTTCTCATGGGTGAAGTCACAGGAGCGGGACTGTGGTTCTGACTCCCCTGTGAGTGAAGAATTGTCCACCTTTAATGAAAGGGAGACATGCCCATATTAAAGTCAGCAGTACGCAGCGGTGCCCAGCCCAGGAGGCGAGGTGGCAGCTTGTTTAACAATCAGTGACATCAGAATCTCTCTGTGCCTTTTCTCTGAGCTGCTGCTGCCCCTGGCAGAACCTGTTTCTGTGGGAATTCAGTTCAGCCAATGCTGTGTGTCTGCTGGTGGGATTTGCAGCAGCCGCCTGAGAAAACCCCACAGTTTTTAGGATCTACCCCCAGTGGAAACTCTCGGTCCTGTATTGGTGCATCTGCCCCGTCCTGGCAAAGAGCAAAGCCAGAATCTGACCTGGATCTAATGGCTTTGGATGTTCAGGGAGGGAGGTGTCAGTCCTAGAGGAGCTCAGCATCACATTAAGGCTTCAGCTCTCTGATTTCGATAATTATGTCCAATCAAAGCTCTAATAACCTCTAGTGGCTGTGCAGACATTCTTTCTATGTAATGAACCCCTCCAAACTCTGTTCTCCCTCTTTCCCTGTGCTCTTCCAAGCCCTGTTTACCTTGCAACCCTGAGTGAAGATGAGGCGAATGTCTGCAGGGATCCTGTCCCCACCCTTGATCTCCACGATGTCCCCAACCACCAGCTGGTCTGCTGGCAGCTCCTTCTTCTCAGCATCCCTGAGGACAAGAGCTTGCTGAAAGACAGAAATGGGACGAAAATGAGCTTTGTGCCACTCTTTAAACTGAGATCCTCCCCTCTGTTCTGGGAAAGATCCAGAGCAGGGTGATGGAGAGGCACAGATTGGACATCCAGCTGGACTGCTCGGGCTGGAATTCGGGGAATATGAGAAAGGAAGTGGCCTTGGAGATGGGGAAATGCCTTCCAGGAATGTGCTTGCACACCATCAGGTCTGTGGGTAAAAGCAGTGGGCTGCAAACTGTGGAACCCAGCACATCTCACCCTGTTCACTGACAGGTCTTAACTGGGCATGGAGAGCTCTGATCCAGTGCTGGATGGAAACCAAAATTGTGCATCCTACAACTCCCAGATCCATCAAAGCAACCACCATGTGCTTTTTAGCAATGATTTGTGATTCAGGACGTTTATCTGGGTCATTTGCCAAGAGATAAATTCAAGCTGGGCTTGCTGGGCTTCCCTTGTGCATTATTAGGATGGATTTTTGAAATCTCCGTTGGAAGGCACTGGTGGTTCTCACCTGTGGGATCATCTTGCTGAAGCTGGCCATGATGTTTGTGCTTTTGGCTTCTTGGTAATAAGCAAAGATACCAGTGAGGATGACAACCAGAGCCAGGACTACTCCGAGGTAGAGCTGATCAATAAAAGACATAATCTGGTTAATTTAGGACAAGTTTTCAGCAATTCCTCTGTTAGAATAAATCAGTTCTGTGCTGGTTCAGCAGCCTTTTAAAATGAGGTGTTGGCCAGGTTAAAAGACAGGCTAAGAAAAGAAGTTTTGGGTGTTGGCCTGCAAATGATCAATTAAAGCTTTTTTGTGTGTGTATAAAAAAAGGTTATTAATAGTGATTTTCCCATCGATCTAAAATCCTTCTCTAAACTGACTCAAACCCGAACAAATGGGAGTGTAACAAACAAATGAAAAATAAATAGCAGAGTATAACTCAAAAGGGAATTAGTCAAAGGCTCTGGGGTTCTTCAGACCTTTTTGCTGCTCTCAAGAATTGTGATTATGCCCAGTGGTTATAAAACCTTTGCACGGGCACTCTTTAGACAAGTGGTGTTTGAGCTTTCATCAGAAATGTTCAGCAGCAGGAGGAGAGTGCTGTGAGAACAAGAGGCCTCCTTGTAGTTACTGAGTAACTGTGCCGCGTTTAAAGCGCCCGGATCCCCGCGGGGTCAGGCCCTGGCGCTGTGGTTACGCATCGACTCACGTTGTCAAAGGCTGACTCCACTCCCTGCGCCAGCTGGATGCCAAAGGAGATCCAGGAGAAGCCAGCTCCGATCCACAGCAGGATGGAGAACCCCCCGATCATCTGCTTGAGGAACTTCACGATCTCGGGGGTGGCTTTGGGAGGGGTGAGCGCGTTGGGGCCGTCCCGAGCCAGAATCTCTGCTGCTCTCGCGCTCGAGAGACCCTGCGAGAGGAGGTGACACGTTTAGAGTGAAATCACAGAGATGGAGATTTCTTATCCCAGCTCGGGACAAAATTCACATGCTGCTGTTTCTTTAAAGGTTGGTTGTGTCACAAAGGAGCTGCAACCCTGATTTCCAAACCTCCTCATTTCAGGGAGGCTGCTGTGAATTATCTGCTGTGGAGAAACAGCTGTCTCTTTACTGGAGCACTGAATTTGGGGCCACATCCACCAGGAGTTTCCGTTCTGTTGGTTATCAAATACACCTGGACTAAGTGTTTGGAAAGCCACGGGAAAACTGACATTCTTTTGCTGCTGTTTCTGCGTTTCCACAAGGTGTTTGCAGCTCAGGGGGTTCTTGAAATTCTTGTCTGTGCTCTGGCCACGTTCAGTGCTTTGATATTCAAATGTCAGGTGTCAAAAGGGCTCAGGTGTAGTTTCTCAAATCTAGATTTTTCCTTCAGAATCAGCTCATCCCATGCAGTCTTGGGCTATAAACTGTTACAGTGAAAAGTGAACTGTGGTGAAATCAAAACATCAGATAAAAGCTTTAGAAGAAATGAGGTCCTGGTGCAAAACCCTGAGGTCCCACTTTTGATTTCAAAGCAGTAGCTCAGCCTTCTTCAGATCCGAGAGAAACTCCACTCTAAATCCAGGCCAGTGCACGTTGGTTTGCTGGTTTAGGCTGTGCTGGAAGCACCAAAGCAGGCACCCCCACACATCTGAAAACAAAATTCCTGCTCCTGGGGAGCTCTGGGGAGGCCAGAGGCAACTGAGGCAGTTCCTTAACCATGCCCCATGGACTTACTTTGTCGATGCTGGTGCCGTACTTCTTCTCCAGTTCCGAGGTGCTGAGCCTGTGGTCATCCTGCATTCCCAGAGAGAGGGAAAATTACAGTGAGCAGGACATCAGACTGGTGAAATTTTTATTTCCAAACTGCCTGGATCTGGGACCACGGATGCAGCTGCTTGTCTGACACCCCACTTTCATTGATTAGACAAACCTGCACATTGATAAGCAAAACATCTTCCACTGGAAGATGATCTTTTTTTCCCTTTGGTTTGCAGAGCACTTTTGTAAATAGCTCCCTCCCCCAGCAAATCTGTCACAAGAACAGGATGGTGTGTTCATGTTTCTGCTGCCTGCCACGAGGGTCTGTGCTTCTTTTGGATGAACAATTCCTCTCTGCACGCTGCAGGGCTCAGAGTGTGTGTGACAACAACCTCTGCCCTTGATTGCCAGGGTAGGGAATGTGAATTATCCTCCACAGTCTGCTGGAAAGAGGCAACAGGTTCTAACCACAGTGAAAAAGGGTGTGGGAGAGGGAAATCTCAAAGCTCTTCTCCTTGGCCTGCAGTGACACCTCTGTGGTATCACTGGCCTAATTATATCTTGTGCTGAACTGGGATTTAGAAGCCAAGAATTTGAGAGATCTCCCAATTGTTTTCTCAGAGTGATTCATGGGTGCTGGGGTGAGTCAATTCTCCTGTCTGTGCTTTGGTTTCTCTTTAGAAACACGGGAGTGGAGTTACAGCCCCTGGTGACAAAGACAACACGGGCTGAGAAATATTTACCTGCTGCTGGGCAGACCTTGGAGACGTGATGGGTGAGTTGATCAGAGAATCATGGAATCAATATCTTATTTTGGGGTTCTTTGAGCTTTGAAATGCCATCCAGCCCGTAAATAGCCTCTCCTCTGAGCTGCTCTCACAGCAATCCCAAAAAGAGGTCAGCATAATTAGCCTCATGTTTCAGATTGGGAAACTGGAATGTGTGGAGAGGAAGCAACATTTCCAAGAGCAGCCAGCAGGTCAGTGGGGAGCCAGGAGGAAAATACAGATTTCTTGAAGGCCAGAGCAGTTGGTTTGGATAAAAACCCCTGGGTTTAAAGCTGAGAAATGCTCTCAGCTCTGGAATCTCTGGAGCACAATGCCCTGATTCTGCCTTCCCCCCTGATTCCTGGCTGGCTGTGCAAGTTGTCAGGAAGCACTGATGGCAGTGATTCCATCTGGGAATGACTCCTTTTGGGGCAGACAATGTTCTGTACCATTGGTGGCTTAATTCACCATCCTCTCATTTTAGGGATTAATCTTGCACAGCGTTTTCCTGGCACACTCCAGGAGAGTGAGGAAACAAATCCCTGTGCCAGGACTTTCAGTGCAGGACATTCCCTGGATTTCATGGAGTGTGTAGTGGAAGCTCAGCAACACTCACCAGGTCCAGTTCTTTCTTAAGCTCTTCTGCCTTCTTTTTTTTCTTGTTGCCTTTTAGGTCTTTGCACTTCTCCTCTTCATCTTCGATCTCTGTTTTGTGCAGATCTTTTGTCCCATAGATCTCAACTGAGTAAACATCGGACTTTTTCTGTGAAAGACCACAAAAAAGTCAAAACTTTGGCACATCTACGTTTTTTAGACAACTTACAAAATATCTACTGTCCCTTTCTCCTGGCTGCTTAAGGTGTTTTTTTCCTGTCTTATCCAGAGACCCATCCAGTTTGTGTTACTGTGATTGTGGTCAGGCCTTCATCAGGTGCAAATTACAGGGATTCCTTTAGGGATATGCAACACTTCCAGCAGTTTATGATCCAACACCAAGGGTAGGAAAATACTGCCCAGGACCTCAGCAGCAAAAATTATTCATTTTTTTTATCAGCTCCAAGAAGAGATCAGTGGAAAAGCAAAATATTTGTGAAAGGAAAGTGGAGGGAAATGTTATCCATTGAGAACTTGCTTGTTCCTGGAGCTTTTCAGACCCACACCTTCAAGATTTACTTTTTCAAATTAAAATTAACACTTACAAATTTATATTTGCACTGAATCAAAGTGAGGAATGGAGGCAAAGACCAGACTGAAAGCCGAGGAGGAGCTGCTCCGTTTCTGCTGACACAGAGCTCAGAACTGGCAGGGATTTCCCCAACAATTCCCTTATTTTTGCCAGTGGACTGTTGGGCACAGGAAGCTGTTGACCCAGGGAGGCTGCAGGACCTCGGGGAATGTTTTGTTTCCAGTGATAACCTGGGAGTTGTGCTGTTTCCAAACCCTCAGTTAGCCCTGCAGAGTGCAGGGCGAGCTTCCCGTGCCGCTGATTTAGCAGCTGCCTAATCATAACGTTGCAGCTCCCAATTACCCTGGAAACCACAGGCCAGGCCTTGGGAGAGCCATTGGCTGACCCCATTCCAGAGGTTTCCTCATGGATTAAACCCCAAAGGTTCAGGAGAGCCCCCCTGGATGTTCCCTGCTGGGACAGCAGAGCTGGCAGTGCCCCGAGCACAAAGGGCTCTGCCAGGGCTTGGCCTCCTGTGAGAGCTCACAGCAAGGAAGGAAGATCTCTCCGTGACATAAAGAGAGCTCAGATAATGGAAACAACAAGAAAAAACAATAATAATTGTGATGTCTTATTATTTAACACTGTTCTGAACTCAAAACTGACATCTTATCTTTAGCTGCCCTTAAACGAAAGGAGTATTTAAATCTTGACATTGTCTCTTGGTGAAGGGGAAAGCAAAGAGCTGCTGAGCAGTTTGAGGACTTAAAAGATTGAAATCCTATTCCTAAACCCTTGATTTTTCTTTGTGATGCACATCCCAGAGACAGGACAAGCCTGTTCTTTTTATTTTTTTTCTGCCATGTTGAAGATTCATGATCTGTTTTATCTATTGGGATTTTTTTTCTTCACCTTCCTCGTCCTCCTCCTCTTCTCTTTAACTTTCCCACCCAAAAATCTGTTCAGCTTTCCAAATCCCTGTAGAGCAGAGAAAGCAGGAGAGAAAGGCAACAGCTCTCTGCTGGGAGAACTTAGCAGATGGAAGAGAAAAATAAAGAAAATTGATGAAGTTAGTAAAATCTATTGCTCACTTGTAAGCATGACCCATGTTAACCTTTAACCTTCAGAATTTCATAAAGTCTCAGATTTTGGCTCGGATTTTTGGCCAATGTTCACCAAACTGTGGCTAATAAAACCAGCCAGTCCAAGAATTCTTCCCAATCCAAACTGTTCATGCCCAGCAGTGTCTGGTATTAATTCAAATTTTCACTTAGCCTGTATTTATAGTACAGATCTACAAATTAAAACTTGAGAAGAAACACAAAGGGCAGTTCCTTGGGCATTGTACCCACCTTGACCATCTTGGTGAGTTTATTCCTTTCCTGATGGAGGGAAGCAGCCAAGCCAAAATCTCTGGATGAAAAGCCAAAGCCTCTGGATGAAAAGCCCAAGCCCAGCTGGGGACTGAGGTGGCTCAGAGCAATCCTGGAGTGCAGAAGCTCCCCGAGGTGGTGGGTCCCTCTCCCGTGGCCAGCAGGCGTTAGCTGGAATGCTGCTCCCACCTCGGCATCCTCCAGGCAGGACGAGCTCCCTGTCCCGAGCCTGTGGAGAACGAGCTCTGCTTGCAGCTGCTTTATAAATCAGCATCTTGTGCTGCCACTCCACCCCTCCCCTTCCAGGTCCAGCCCATCTTCTGTTTCACCTGGAGTAGGTGGAAAAATACCACAGTAATGGGCATGTGGGTTTCAGGTCAGATAGGTTCTAATTATTCCTTTGTAGTGTTTGCTCACAAGTAGGGAACAGGTGTATTATTCATCTTGCTGGAAGCGAGGAGTTTCCTCCGGAGACTTCCCAGCTCCAGGCTCCCCTCAGGATCCCCGCTGTCCCGGGCTAAAGGAGGGCTCTGCACATTTTGTCTCACCTGCCCAGGTGATGTTCTCTTTGCCTGAGGTCCCTCAAAGTTGAATCCCTGCCCCATTTGGGTGCTAGCAGGGATTTCGTGGAGTGCTGCTCTTTGGAGCGTCGTAGCTTGGACTTCACTCTCAATCCTTGCCTTGCATCTCGTGTGTTTTTCACCTTCATGCTGAGCTGGGAGAAATGAACTTCCTGGTGCTTTTTCAGCAGGGCACTTACCTGAACAGCTCTTGGCTTGTCTGGCACCAATTAGCAGCTTCCAGGCAGGAGTGATAATGAGATTTGTGACACTTTTGGTACCTGCCTGGTCTCATCACTTGGGAGTAAAGCTGACTTCTTCACCTCTGAGACTGAACTGATGAAAAGCTGAGGGAAACATGGGGAATGGTTTTCACAGTTTAACATTCTTTGGGAAAAACTTGTCTTTCATCTGTCTGACCTTGCTGATCAACAGCATTTGGTCTTTAATACTATATAATCTTGAGTCTTTAATATTATATATAGTCTTAAATACTATATAATCCATAAACTTTAAATTAATTTGAGATACTGCGTGGTGCCACCAGTAAATGACTCAAACTGTGGTCAGAGATATGACGTGTTAATGGAGATAACCAGTGCTGACTTTATCAAATCAGTGACAGAAGCTGTAAGCGGAGGGGAAAATCCAAGGGACATCATTTATTAGCTCAACAGGAGCAGGAATAATTTATATTCAATTCGAGTTTCCAGGAATTTGAGTGTCAGACCTCCTCAAGCTGTTCCCACTTGGCAGCTTCTGTGTGTTGGTCTTTTTCCACAGCATTCTTTGACCCTGGGACGTTGCGCAAGGCGCAGGAGTGGGTCTGGAAAGGTTTCGTGTTCAGTTTCTCCTCCTTGATGCACTCAGAGCTGGGTTTTGTCTTGGAATATCGACCTTTCCCTACGCCTGTAGGTGCTGGAGGTTTCCCAGCGTGAGCAAGAGCTGTGTCCAGGGAATCTGTGCTGTGTGATAGCACTGACATCCTCCCCTCTGTTCTGGGAAAGATCCAGAGCAAGGTGATGGAGAGGCACAGACTGGACACCCAGCTGGACTGCTCGGGCTGGAATTCGGGGGATATGAGAAGGGAAATGGCCTTGGAGATGGGGAAATGCCTTCCAGGAATGTGCTTGCACGCCATCAGGTCTGTGGGTAAAAGCAGTGGGCTGCAAAATGTGGAACCCAGCACATCTCACCCTGTTCACTGACAGGTCTTAACTGGGCACGGAGAGCTCTGATCCAGTGCTGGATGGAAACCAAAATTGTGCATCCTACAACTCCCAGATCCATCAAAGCAACCACCATGTGCTTTTTAGCAATGATTTGTGATTCAGGACGTTTATCTGGGTCATTTGAGCAGTTTTGGCATTTGCCTTCTCTAAACCCCGATGGCTTTTGCCTGGGGACGAGTGCTGGAAATGCAAATGAGAGAAGCGTGTGGCAACAAAGCACCCGGTAACCCTGCTCCGCACGGGGTGTTTACCTGGCACATCTGGCTGCTGAAGGATGCGCTCTGTGGCCGAGGAACGGAGCTGGGAAAGCCTCTGTGGACAGTTCTGTGGCTCAGGATTTACAGAGGCTCGAGCTGGCTTTGCTGCTGGCAAAGCACCTGTGCGGAGCTGCCAAGTTCAAAGGGCAAACCTGATGTTAAAATTCCGTGGCCAAAATCCCGTTAAGTCTGCCAGCTTGAAGGGCTTTTTTTTTTCTGTGAGTTACAAAGCAAGGATGAGGAGTGCACTGTGAAAAGACAAATCTCTTGTTTTTCGTGAGCCAGCACGAGGTGGTTGGACAGCTGGAATCCTCCTTGTTAGCTGGGGTCGCTTGCCAGTGACAAAATTTGTGTTTGGTCACTTGGCTTTGCTGAAAAGGTCTCAGGAACAGAACCCAGATGTGAAGCCGGGCTGGGCAAGGGCTGCTGCACAACCAAAATCCTGCCCCATGCCCTGGCTTGGCAAGACGTGGCACGTCCTGAGAGGAACGTACCTGAGGGCTGGCACTGTCACGTGTGCTCCTGGTGTGTGACAACAGCCCTGCTGAGTGGGGAAAATGAGTTTTGTGTTGTGCTGGTTCTAAATATCAGCCTAGAAAAATAATGTGGCTCTTCTGGGTTCTTGTGTGTCATGTTTCTTCACCTGTTTGGATCCTAGCAAGCTCCCATGTGAAAAAAGACAGCCAGGAGAATGTTTGGGTATTATTCTGCACGTTTCTTAGCTCGTAGGGGCTGATCCCAGTGCTCAGATCGTCAAATTCCTGCAGGTTTGGGAGTAAAAGTGGGAATGTTTGCAAAGGATTTGGGGATAAGGAGAAGGCAAAGCCTCTGCCTGGTGAGCTCTGTGTTATTTACATGTCTCGGGTGAAGCAGGACGAACACGAGGGGTGGAAGGACCTGAAGCCGCAGAGAGGGCGATAAATCGATGCCGAATTTTGCTGAAGTTTGCTTAAATTTGCTAAAATTTGTTTAAATTTGCTAAAATCTGTTTAAATTTGCTCAAATTTGCTTTTGGCAGGGGTGGTGCGCGCTGGCTGCACTTCCCGGGCAGGCCGGGAGAGGGCGCGCGGCCCTGCGCGCTCAGCCATTCCCTCGCTAATTCCTGAAAAAATCCCGAAAAAATCCCGAAAAATGCCCGAAAAAATTCCCGAAAAATTCCTGAAAAATTCCCGAAAAATTCCCGAAATTCCCCAGGAACGAGCGCGTGCCCGCCCTGCTGTCCCGGCACATCCCCGCCGCCTCCCCCGAGTGCTGCCCCTGCCCGGGACCGACGTGGAGCATCGGAGGAGGAGGCTCCGGGACGATCAGAGGGATGGAGCGGCTCTGCTGGCAGGAAAGGCTGAGAAAATCGGGATTTTTCAGCCTTTCTGGAGCAGAGACCGGGGGTGACCTCGTTGTGACCTTCCAGGGCCTGAAGGAGCTACAAGGGAATTTCTACAAGCCCCTGGAGTGATAGGACAAGGGGGAACGGCTTCCAGCTGAAAGGGAGAAGGTTTAGGTGGGATATTGGAAGAAATTCTTCCCTGGGAGGGTGGGGAGGCTCTGAGGGTGCCCAGAGCAGCTGGGGCTGCCCCTGGATCCCTGGCAGTGCCCAAGGCCAGGCTGGATGGAGCTTGGAGCAGCCTGGGACAGTGGGAGGTGTCCCTGCCCATGGCAGGGGTGGCACTGGATGGGCTTTGAGGTCTTTTCCACCCCAAACCATTCTGGGGTTCTGTGATCCTATAGAGAAAGGATTTGTTTGGTTTTGTTTGGGGTTTGTTTTTCATTCCCTCCCTCAAGGCCAAGGGTAAAACAGGCCCTGAACTCTCCAGAGGCAGATGAGTGGAAGGGGCTGAGAATTTATCCCGGGTCCATCCATTGCCCAGGAGGGAAGTTTTGAGGATTCCTTGTTTTTCCCCTCACTAGAGAGCAGAAATTCCCCTTTCCCCTGAGTGCCAAGTGCTAAATCTTCCCTGTTTTTCTCCTTAATTTAACCCAAAGATGTTAAACCGTAATTCAGAGGCCACAAGTGATGAGCCAAGCACCTGTAAAAACCTCCCAGGAGCTGAATTAAGACAAAGCTTAAGTGGTATTTGGACGGTGGTAATTTAGGCACCGGCTGTAAACCACTCCTTGTCTGAGCATTCACCTCCCGAGAGGGGAATTGCACATTCTGCTTCACGTGGTGCTCGTGAAAACCTGAATTTCTGTGCTTTTTTCCCCCCATAATTTTCCCGTTCTTGTTAATCAGAGAGGAGTAGGAAATGCTGAGGAGCAAAGGGGTTAATTCCCAGCTTTTAGGCTGGCATTTTAAATGCTGAGCTATGTTATGGCCTGATTATAAATGCCATGATGGCTTGGTGTCCCTCCAGACCTGGCACAGCCACCACAGCTTTAGGTCATTCGGGGACAAGGTTTTGATTTCACAGAGGGATTTTGCCTCTCTCTCACCCTTTTGAAGCTGAGACACTGCTGAGGTGGCTTCTGAGTGCCCACAAAGAGGTGAATTCATCATTTCATATCTCTGTATTTCAACACATCCTTTATTTCTTCCCATCACCTGAGGAAGAGCTGGTGAATCCTGGGGACAGGGGCTGGGTTTTCATCTCTAGCCCTCGTTTGCTGCGGGTTTTTTTGGGTTTCTACAACAATATTGGTCACTTTTGACGTGGAAAGCATTCCAAACGTTTTCATGTGGGCCATCAGAAAGCCATGGCTGTCTCTAATCTATAGATCAGGGCGTGCTGAGCTCGCTGCTGCCTGCCCAAAGAAAGTTCAAAAATCAGAATTTGCACGTTTCTTGTTGGAGGGAATATTACTGGGAATCAATTTTCTGTTGACATTTTCCGTCTGAGGGGAAGCAAAGCAAGTCACAAGCAGTCACAGCATCCAGGACTGTCTCACTCTTCTTAATATTTTATCTTCCTGCTTCCTCATGCTCCTAAATACAAACCATTACTGGATTCATATTGGTTTAAAAAACAGTCAAGAAAATTGATTTTCCTCTTTGTAACTTCCTGGGGCTCTCAGGAACAGTCAGGGCTGGACGTTGGTGCAAAAACACAGCAGAACTTCTTTCTTTAAATGTGGTGATATTCCCAACATTTCGTGATTTATAGGAATTTGTAAATTCCAGTCTTTCAAACAGCTGCTGTCTTGGTGCTTTGATCATTCTCAGGTACAAAAAAAATACATTTTTCCTTTTAAAATGTTATCTGATGTGCAGGATAAAGAACTCACAGAGCCAGCCCGTGGTTTGCAGTCAGACTCTGCTGCTCTGGAGCACAGCCAGCCTCATTCCTGACAGGCATCGCAGCCTGGAGAGTGGCAGAGGCAGGAATTCTTCGGGATGCAGTCAGGAAAACGGAGTGGTTCAAAGAGGGATGTGAGTTTGGGCTTCTGTGTAGCTGAATCTGGACACACAGGAAGAGAAAATGGGGTTTTTGCAGGGATGTGTTGACCCCAAAGCACCCCAGGTGAGGAAGTGGCCAGGCTCGTAAAAGCCCTGGTATGTGTGATGTGTTCTGAGCAACCCCAGCATCACGGAATCCTGGCATGGCTTGGGGTAAAGGGACCTTGAAGCTCATCCCACTGCACCCCTGCCACGTGCAGGGACACCTCCCGCTGTCCCAGGCTGCTCCCAGCCCCTGGTGCTGTCTGCAAACAGCCGTGTGTGGCCAGCAAAGCTTCCTTATCCACCCCCTGCAAGAGCCACCTCCATCATCTGCCAAAAACCACCTGGAGTGGGAAACAATCACTTCCTAATTCCACGTGGAACCAAACTCAGCATTTTTTTGGCAAAGATTTGCTTAGGAAATCTTGGTTCTGTGGCTTTTTTTGGGGGCTGTTTTTGTGGTGAAAAGCAGGTCAGTGCAGCAATGTGACCACACAAACAACTGACCACGGCTGCAGCAGGACAAGACGTTGCCTGGCAGGATAATTCCCCCTGGAAGGTGGCTGGGGTGCCACAGCCAGATGTTTACCAGCTGCATGACCTGGAAAGGGATTAACCCTGACTCAGTGGGTTGGATGTGGGTCACCCCAGCACGATCCCCTTCCGCCCCGCGGTGTCCTGCCGTGTCACCCCGCTGAACTTGTCACTTGGTGAGGGCACAAGCGCCCAGGGTTTCAGCTGGGAATGCCAAAATCCTGGCTCACAGCTTGCAACAGCTGCTGGCAGAGCCAGGCAGGGCCTTTAGTCACGGCTTGCAGAGGCTGGGACTGGCCCAGGGGTGGCTCACGGCTCGCAGGAGCTGCCAGTGCTGGCACAGCCTCACCTCTGCCATCCCCAGCCCTGGCACTGCCGGGTTTGCAGGAGGAAGCGAAGTTAAAATGCCAGGAGTTGCAAAGGGTGTTGAGAGCTGGGGGCTCGGGTGGCTCAGTGGGAGGAGAAGGTGAGCCACGTTTAGGAATGACTGGTTTAAAGCTATTTTTGCGTTTCTGCATTCCCAGAAAAGTGGGTGGGTTCTGTGGAGCTGCTCCCAGAGCAGGCAGAGTGGAAGGCATCTATGGAAGCATTTAAAGAGGAGGCTATTTCCCCTTTTCTTTCATTTTCCTGTTTGTTTTTTTTTTTTTAATTTTTTTTCCCTTTCCACGCAATACCATCCCAGTGGAATTCTGTTGGCTGCTTGCAGGGAAAGGAAGGGAAACATTCTCATACCTTCTGAGAAGGTATTTCAGACAACCTGTATGGATTTCATTTTTCATTTGTATTTCCTCCTGAAACTCTATCCTCTAGAAATTCTAACCTCTAGCAATTCCATCCTCCAGGAATTCCATCCTCCAGAAACTCCATGAGCACTGTAATGGTCACGTTTGTGCTCTTGAGTAAAATTCAGAGAAGGCTCCTGGGGTCAGAGAAAATGGCCTTGAAATAGTTCAAGGGGTTGCACAACTGGGCTGTGATCCGAGCTTGCAAACAGCATTTTCCCTGTGGAATGTGAGGCTCACGTGGGTTTGTTGCACAGCTCGGTGTGAAATCCTACCTGCACTTGCACTCGGCCTGCTGCAGAAAATACTTTGGGTCAAGAAAAACTTGTTTTGTGTTTGTCAAAGCCACAAAGTGGAGGGGCTGGGCACATCTCCCTGCTGGGCACATCTCCCTGCTGGCTGCCAGGGCATCTAAAGGTGCCACAGCATCCTTTAACTCAGTGCCTCGCTCAGGTGCCACGGCCTGGGGTGGGACTTGAGGAATTAAGGGTAAAATGAGGACGTGGAGAAAGCGCTGGTGCCGTGAGGCTGAGCATAAGAAATTCACCGTGCAAATCCTCCCCTGTGTCTGGAAGGCCAAACGTTTTGGCTGGGTGCTCTTACAGGAGTTATTTGTGTTCCCACCACGGTGCAGAAATCACCACGGAACGACTCCCCTGGCACCCAGGGAAGGAGAAGCTGTAGGTGCTGGAGGTCCCCACACGCGGAGCTGGAGGGATCAGTGCTGCCATTCCCTTGGAATTCCCTTCCCTTGGAGTGCCAGCTCCCTCCCAGCCCCTTGGAAGGTGGCAGAGGTGCCCCAGCCAGGTGTTTGCTGTGGCTGTGAAGGGAGGAAGAGCCTCCCAGCTCTGCCCAGCAGTGCCAACCTGAACTCGTCCCCATCCGTGGGCAGCTTTCACCTCCCACTTTCAATCCTGGGGCCCCTCATGCTGCAGGAAAATCCAGCCTCACCTTTCCCCTCCTTTCCTCCTGGGAAAATGCCCTTGACTATGATTTACACGGGATATTGTTTGAGTGCTGCTGAGAACCAGTCCAACCACCCGCTCCACTCACACTGGAGTAAAGTCACTTAAGTAAGAAATGCATAAAGTTACAGGCTTAGGGCCTGGCTAGCAATGAATTCCCTGATTTTCAGCCTGCCTGGCTTTGGAAGTGGCTCAGGATAGGTGGATAACGTTTTGTAAAGCTCTTCCACCCACAAAGAATGCGAAATTTTTAGCTGCAAGATGTGCTTCAGTGTTTCCTAGCCTTGTTTTAGTGAAGCATTTTGTGCTGAGCAGCCCTGAAATGTTAAATAGGAAAGGTTAGCTGGGTTTAGATTTTCTCCCTGCAGCTCTTTGTTTTATAAGTCATGCCTGTGGCATCTGTTTTTACTGTGCTCAGCTCGGGGAAGGTCACAGGTTTTTATTATCATGGTTAAAAAAAGCATTTTTAAACTCCCTTAGTGAGTGAGAAATAACATCTGTGTTAGGATTGGAGTTCTTTGCATCAGTAGATGGAAGAGGAATTGGCAGAGGAGGTTGGGAGCATCATGGAGAAAGGGAGTCACGGGAAGGCAGCGACCTGTGCAGGATCAGCCAGGAAATCTGCCTGAGAATTGTGTCCTGCCCACGTGTGACCCTCGGCAGGAGGGTCCCAGCGAGAGGACGAGCCCTGACTCCTCTCCTTGCCTGATCTGTGCGTGTCCCTCGCCTGCTTAATTCGCTGAACTGCTGCAAAACACGAGTGCAGAATTGCCTGGGACGGGTGCAGCTCGTCTGATTTAACTCTGCACTCATCACTCGGGCTTTCTTTGTAGCCAAGAGGAAGAAAGCAGCACCTCCAGACAGCAGTTTCTCACCGTGGCAGGCAGAGATGAGATGATAATTACCCCGTGGAGGCATCCTGTCCTCTGCCTGGATCAAGGGAGAGCACTCCAGATGAAAGAGCTGCTTTCAGGGCTGGCAGATGACTCCTGTCCTGAGGAACAAATGCATAGGGATGAGTCCAGACGACACCATTTCAATATTAAAACCAGCTTTGATTTGGCTTTTGTGCACAGACGTGTCTGAGCCAGCCCCAGATGGGAGCATGCGTGGCTCCCTGGCCTTCCTGGGAGTGCATTTTTCTGGGAATTGAGCTTGTGCTGGTCACACCGATTTGCTGCAGAAATGCTTGCAGTTAATGCTGACTTTCACTGAAAGAGGAGCTGGCAAATCCCATCAAGTTTTGCTCCAAGAGTCAAATATTTTGAATGCATCTGGGGTGAGATGATTTGTGGAAAAGCTAAGGATGAATGAAAGGCTCCCCGTGTGTCACCAAATCCATCTCAGCGTGCGAAGTTTTGTGATGAGTAAGTGACTCTGTTGGGAATTAAGAGCCAAAATAGAATCACAGGCTGGTTTGGGATGGAAGGGACCTTAAAAATCATCTCATCCCACCCCCTTCCACTATCCCAGGCTGCTCCAAGCCCCATCCAGCCTGGCCTTGGGCACTGCCAGGGATGGGGCAGCCACAGCTTCTCTGTGCCAGGGCCTCCCCACCCTCGCAGGGAGCAATTTCTTCCTGAATATCCAATCTAAACCTGCCTTTCTTCAGCTTAAGGCTTTTGACAAGAGGGAAAACAAGGAGAATGCTTTTGGTGGTGGGTCTGGCCCGGGTGGTTCCCAGTGTGCAGGAGGTTGTTCCTCTCCTGGGATGAATGCCAGGCGCTCCATGGCTTTGGAAGTGGAAGAGAGGAGTCAAAAGAGAACCGAGTTACAGGAGATGCTCTGGGCTTAATAAGGCGAAGGAGTGTGAGGTGCAAAAGGTGTTTACAACCCTTGGTAACCCTGGGAAAACATGGAAAAAGCAGGGGAGGAGGGAGTTACCCTGTCAAATGAGCTTTGTTGTGTTTCCCTGGCTGCTTTGCAGCCTGTCCTGCAGAGCTCCCGTGCAGCACAAGCCTCGGGGAGGTGCAGAGTGTTCAACCTCGGTGCTTTTTGGACGCCAGTTTCGACGACTATTGAGAGGCTCTGACTTGCAGCCACTTCCCAGGGCAGCGTGAGGCTGCTGGGGGTGTCACAAGAGGAGGCAGGGCCAGCTGGGTGCTGGCAGGGATGGAGCTGCAGCTGATCCCAGGGATGGAGCTGCAGCAGATCCCGGGGATGGAGCTGCAGCTGATCCCAGGGATGGAGCTGCAGCAGATCCCAGGGATGGAGCTGCAGCTGATCCCAGGGATGGAGCTGTAGCAGATCCCAGGGATGGAGCTGCAGCAGATCCCAGGGATGGAGCTGCAGCAGATCCCAGGGATGGAGCTGCAGCTGATTCCGGGGCTGGGAGCAGCACGGTCCCACCAGTGCCGTGCCAGGGTTAATCAGCTCCTGGCAGTAATTGGTGTTTGCACAGCACTTTGCAAATATGGAAGCGTTGCTTAAATGCAAGTGATAAATAGGCTGGCTCCCAGCCTGCCTCTGGAGCTCGCCCTCGCTGCTAATGAGGCAGGCAGGCACTTGGGATGACTGTAAAATGTGGGATGGGGTCAAATATCTGCCTTGTTGGGGTCTGTCTGGACGGGCTCATTCCCCTTCCAAAGCAGCTGAGCTTAGGAAACTCTGAGGAGAGGAACGTGCAGCATTTTGGGGTCCTGATCCCACAAAGTGCCCTGAGAGCCGTGGAAACAGCTGTGCCCGTGGCTAATTCCGTGTGAGCTCTTGTGTCGTGAGGGTTGCAGTGTCTGAGTTTTCACCCTTGGTGCCGGCATCCGTTTGACTCTGGAGGTGTGCTCAGCTCAGTTACTGACCCAGGGATTTACTGGACGTGGACCACGCACTTCTCAGCGATAAGAAACTCCATCTTTACCTCCTTGTGATTGTTTCAAATTGCTGTGCAGCACAGAGAGGGCAGTGGGATGGCTAGAAAAGATCCAAAATGTGTATTATTATTATTATTATTATTATTATTATTCCTCTCTCCTACAAAAACTGTAATCACAGCAAATTAAAATACATGAGGTAGCCTTTTCCTCCTCGGAAGGGAAGTCGGATACCTCAATATTTCATGTGCACAGAATAAAACTTTCCTTTTAGCTGTTTCAGAACCCTGAAAATCTACACTCCTTGGCACTGGCTTCCCAGCATGTAGGAGTTTAGGCTGCTGCATCCTTTGGAAGCAGATTACTCTTTAACAGAATATATTTTAAGATTAATAATTTCAGAAGTTCCCGGGCATCCGTTCAAGAGAGCAGCTCCTTGGAACAATGTCTGGTTTTATCAGGTTATTGCACAAAATCAGCATTGCAGTCAGATATTGCTGTCTGGCAGTATCACCCTGAAGGATTTTATTCAGCTGCTGAAGTGATACTACAAAATGAGCATCGTTTTACCACCGAGTGCATGCATGTGGAACCAAACAGCAGAAAGGAGGAATTGTGTGCAGTGCTGGCAGGAGACAAAGGCTGGAACACGGCGGTGAAACAGTTCTGCAGAGTTCAGAAAAGGAAAATTGCATCATAAAGAAAATCGGGCTTAATAAATTACCAGGCCTGTGGGAATTGTCTTGTACTCTGAGAAGTAATTCTGGGTGTTTCTTCTCATCAGGATGATGAATGGGCTGGTTCTGCCTAAGGGAGCAGAGTTTAAGCACAAGGTAAGCACTAAAAATGAAAGCTCCGTGTTTCTGCAGCTGCCCTTTGTGAAACTGGCTTCTCTAAGGAGGAGGCAGAAATTAGGGTGGTTCCAAAGGAAGCTGGGCCAGGGAAATAAAGCAGCTTCATTTTGATCCATCAGAGAGAGAGATTATCCCTGGAGAAGTCCCTGGCTTATGCCAAATCATCTCAGCTACCTCAGGCACTTGATGGTGGATTCAAATTAGGAGCCAGGAGCTTTCCAGCTCTCCAGCCTCCTGCAGGACATGCCAGCAGCAGCCTTTGGGTTCACACAAACCCTCCCAGCCGGGGAGAACGAGCTGTAAATCAGTGCCTGGCAACTGTTAAATGAGTGAGTCCCTTTTCTGCGGTGGCGGGTGGCACCTGAAGGTCTGTCAGCTCCAAGGTTCTGGACCTGCTCCTGGTTTACACCTGCTTGGCTTCCTCTGGGCTGAGTCAGAGGCTGAGGAGTTTCAGTCCAGTATCTATTTTAAGTTGCTACACGTTGTTGGTTCCTCCTGAGAGGGGCTGGATATCGTAGCTGATAGCACTGACATCTCCAGTGATAATCTGTGGGGTGCAGAGTGGCAGCAGAGGAAAAACCCCAAGGCTGGGCTGCAGCAAATGGATAAAGGCTGAGCAGTGCCCAGTTGCTGGGGGCAGATGACTCCATTTCCCCTATTCCCATCTTTTTTTGGGATGTTCTCATGCTGCACTCCTGGTACCATTTCTCTTTTTTGGTTTCTAGGCTGTCCAGCACTCTTCAGCTGGAAGAGAAATCACACACAGGTGCTGTGACTCTACAAGTGCTGCTGTGAGCTCAGAGATCCATTTGCAGCCAGGGCAGGCCTGAATATGGGTTTCCTTTTGCTCATTTTCCCTGGATTTTTGCTCCAGCCAAAGCCTGGCCGTGGCACTGGGTGTGCTGTGCAGGAGAGGGAGCTTTCACTTTTGGATGTCACATCCCCGGTTGTGATGGATTCCTTTGGTTTTGTGAGTGTGTGGGGTTTGTTGCATTACAGAGCTTGTTTAGGGAGATAATCCACTTATCAGGCTACGAACACCTTCTCTCCCCACCAGACAACAAATTAGTTCTTCCCTTTCTGGGGGAGATAAAAAGGGATGTCCTAACCCAGAGGAACAGGGCCGTGCCACGGGGCTGACAAGATCAGAAACAAAAGGAGAAGAAGGAAAAAGAAAAACACATTTGTTGAAGAATGGCTGCAAAATCTGAGCGATTTACTGCAGCAGCTCATTCATCAGGGGAATTTGGCCTTGCCTCACTCTAATCTAAATTGAATCTAATTTAGATTCCAAGCAAGGGATGGGAATCCTTTCCTGAACCAAAACAAGCCTTGCCACCTCCTACCTTTTCATTACTCATTCCTTAATTTGTTTGGGTTTGTTATGTAGGACACTCAGGAAGAATAGCTTAAAGCTGTGTGTGCTGGGCTGGAGCTGATGCTCTAATCTCTGCTTTGCTGCACATGGGGTTGGTTTTTGATTCAGTTTTGATGCAGGCTTGGTTACATGCCTCTGCCTGGGGCTCCCAGGAAGTGGGGTGTGAACATCTTCCTTTCTTTCCTGAGTGCTGAATTGCCCTGGGGGAGAAAACTGCAGCCTTGGGCTCGAACAGTTTCTGGTTTTTCATTAAAAATCAGCTCTGCTCGTGCAGAGCCATCAATCAGAGCCATCAGGCAGAGCCCTCCTGGAAGGAGGGACTGGAGGATGGTTCTCTCCCCCTTTGGGGTGTCCTGCCTGCCGACCTACTTTCAGTTCTTGCTTTATAAGTCAATAAACAGCAAAACTCGGCCTCCCAGTCCGTGCATGTCTGGGAATGGCATCATCCCTTCCCCGGGGCTTGCCAGGGCTGCCAGCACCTGCGCTGGGGCTCAGTGAACAGGCCTCATTCAGGACTCTCTCGCTGGTTAAAATGTGTGCCACGGGTTTTTCTGAGCCTGTTTCCTGGGGAGAGATGAGATTTGGGCGTTGATTTGGGCACTGATTCCAGCAGCAACCTGCAGCATGTCAGGGCTGCCCTGGAGCTTGTCCCAGACCACGGTGCTGCCTCCTGATTTTTGAGTTCTGTGCCTGATTCTTTCCTTCTCTGTATCTTCCCTCCCTCCTTCCCGGAAATCTGTCCCAGTTCTGAGGTGTTTGCTCCCCTGGGAATACTCTGCTGCCTGCAGGGATCTCCTGGGACCCTGTGGGGATGTGCTCCGTGGTCTGGTCGCTGTCTTGGTGCCATAAATCCTGTCACACCTACAGAGATCGCTCCCATTAGAGTCATTTGTCTCCTACTGAACAAAACCTTGGGCTGTGCAGGTTGTTAAACCCCAAGGATAAAGGGGTGGATTGCAAATTCAGGACTTGGAAAAAAACCCTGCCTGCAAGCAGTGAGGACGAAATGGGAAAATGGGAATGGGTAAAATGAGCAGCTCAACAAGGGACGGTGAGAGTGGCTTGGGTTTGGGGGGTATCAGGATGCCCCTGGAGCAAATTATCGATTTCCCTGCAGAACTGGAGGTGTGGGAAGGGTTGAACCTCCCCACTGGACCAGAGCATGTGGGTTCTGCGTTTGGAATCCTGACTGCAGAGGGGTTTCTGCCCTCTCTGCCCTGCTGCTCATCTCTGTGCCCTCTTTCAGAGCTGTTTGCCAGCTGCCTCCTGATGGAAATTATTCCCAGCCACGTGAGGCAGCTGGGTGATAAGGCACAGCCAGCTGGGGATGGGATTGTGGGAATGTTGCTTCCTCCCCACTTCCGACAGCTGCTCCGAAAACAAGAACCTCCAGCACATGTGAGTGGCTCTGGGCAAAGGCTGGGGAGCTCTGCTGGGGTTGCAGGAGGAAATTCCAGTGGAAGCCAAGGCTGGCTTGACCTCATTAGAGGCAGCAAAACAGCTCCTTTCCCAAGAACCCTCTCTTGCTGCCGAGGTGAGTGTTGGGGTCTGCTGTTCCACGCCTCCAGGCGCTTCTCGTGAGCAGGAATTTTGGCTTCTCCCACGGCCTGCTTTAGTCATGTCTCTCTCTCCTGCTTTTTTCCCTTCTGAAGTTTCCTCTCAGCAGCTGCTCAGCTCTTGGATGTAGCTTGGCACGTCCAGCCTGGTGGCACTGTCATTTTATTACATTTGGAGCTGAAAGGAATTTGCATTTTGGTGTTCAGGGAGATTTTTCAGGAATTTAGAGCCACCCCATGGAATAGGAGTTGGTGGAAGCGAAACTGAATTCTGTTTTTCAAATTCTTAATGATTCCATTGGTGGGGAGGGGATCGGCATAAATTATTATTTTTTTCAGAAGGTGGTTTTAAATTAGCTTTGAAACAGCTGGAGGTAAGGAATTATGAACTGGCAATGTGATCCTGCAGCTGGGGAGTTTTCCTGCTCTGTTAATGGCAGGTACTTCCCATGGCTCAGCCTGAGATCTGCTGGGCCAGACAGGGCTGGGATTTGGGCTGGGCACTTCCAAGTGAGCTGAGCTCTGTCATTTTCTGGGACAGAGCTTCTGTGGGATCAGGAGATGCTGCCAGTGCCAGCGTGAGCAGATCCTTTTGGTGGCAACGTCAATACTTGGATCAAAACCAGGACGAGGCAAGGAGGCAGCTCCTCCTCACAGCTTTGTCTGTCCTGTATGAACCTCCCGAGGCAGAATTTTGGCTTTGAGACTAAAATAACCCACTGGAGGATCTATAGCCTGCTGGAAATGCTCCTGGCTGCAGTAGATCTTCCTGAAAAACCTCAGCCTGTGTTTGGAATCACGCCACGGATTCCCAGACTTGGGGTCAGCCTCGCTCCGTTCCGTGCTGAGTGCGAGTCGTGGGATGTTTCTCAAGCTGCCTGATGAGCATTTTTAGCTGGAAAACACAAAATTAGCAGGACATGGAGCCAGCTCATAGGGAATCGTGGCTATTTGCACATTTAATAACTTGCAAATCGTGAAATGCAGGTGATTTGATGCCTCAAGAAGGAAAAATGCACGGGAAGGGGACGAAAACCACAATGAAATATATTGCCAAGGGGAAAGCTGATTTTAGTGCTGGAAGCCAGGCAGTGAAGGACTCTCTGACGTTAAAAAGACAAAAGATTTCAGTACTTTAAACTGTCCTAAAGTGCTCCCTGCTGTGTGTTGGCTCCTGCCTGCTCCGGGAGCGCGTTAGGAGGTGGGGAAGAGGCTGTAAAGCTCTGCCTAGAAAGGGAAATGAGGTGAGGAGGTTTTGCTGAGCAAGATGAACAAGGGAAGGGGAAAGACCGACATTGCTGAACCAGCCTGGCGTGGTCATGGGGCAGCAATGAAGGAATGGGGGTCACTGAGGGGGCGGAGGTGCCATAAACTGGTCATTACAGCAGGAAACGGGAAGCGCAGGGCCCTCACCCCGAGCCCAGGTTTAATGCGTGGCCTTGAGCAAATCGCCTCGCCTTGGTTTACCCATTTCCACTCTTCCTCCTGGGAGGGAGGGTTTGACACCCAGTAGGTTCAGGAGATAAAGGAGTTTATTATTTTATGGGTGGATGTGCACCCGGTGCCCACAGAACCCAGAGGGAGGCGCAGCACTGACCCTCCTTGTCCGTGTTGTCTCCGTATTTCAAATTCCGTATTTACAGACCCCACAGGAGCTGGGAAAAGAAAATCATCCTTAATGCTCTTAACACTTAAGACTCTTTATTCCAGCTGAGGAGCTCTCTGGCATTTTAGAGGGAGCGCATTTCTCTCTAAATTGAAATGAGCTTCCAGCTCTTCTGGAGGATGTGTGAAGTTTTATTGCTGCTGCCTCAGAAATGGCTTCACGCCGGTGCCTTCAGGGCGTGCACTAATGTGCTTTATTGCTCCAGTTCCCCCAGAAACAGCCAATGCTGATATTTATTTGTGTGTTGTTGCCCTGAGGTGCTGGGAAAGGGTGGCCATGCCCGTGGTGTGTGAGAAAAAGGCTTTTTGTGGAACAACCCCTTTCTCGGGAAGTGTCATTCCCCATCTGATTTGCATCGGGGTGGGAGGGAGGAGGAGGAAGGACTTTTGTCCAGGGGCAGGGAGTTGCCCTCTGTGGTGGAGCACCCGGACAAGGGCTCCACGCAGGAGATGAGAACCTGATCCTTGCCAGACAAACAGATCACACTGAGTGCTGCTGACTGAGCACGTCTGTCAGGGCTCTCCTTTGTAGTTCATTGGCTTTTTCGTAATGAAATTTCTGGCATAAAGCTCCTATGTTTTATAGAAAAAGGTCATTTTTTTCTCTCCCCCCAAAGGCTTTGTTCAAGCACAACTCTGACAAAAAGTGGACACCCCCCCCCATGGTTTGCTCACCATCCCTGAGGGTTCTGAGCTCTGCCTCCCTCAGCCTCCCAGCATTGCTCTGCTGATCCTGTGCAGAAAAGCCTTGATAATATAAAATATCTGGGGTTTTCCAATGAAAACTCTACTTCCAGAAATGTCTGTAACCAAGCATTGTTTGCACTGCACGAGGAAAGTCTAAATTAGGTGCTGTGAGCATCCTGAGTGCGGGAATGGTCAGAATTTAGTTACTCCTGTCCTGCTGGGGCTGGTGGCTGTGTAGTGCCATTGGAATGGGAATGGCTGTGCTTAGTGGGTCACACCAGTGACCTTTCACCTCCTTCTTCCTGGGCATTTGTGGCCCTGTGGATGCTCCCAAGATAATCACTTTTATATAAATGTTTTATCAGTGTGAATGTATTTCATTGTGCTCTCTCTCTGACACCACCAGTGTGGCTCCCTGTCAAAGCTCAGCTGCTGTCACTGCCTGATTGTACCTGGCCAAGGATCCTCTGGTGCTCAATCTACACAAGCAGGGAAGAAAAAGAGATTAGAGCCCAAGTGGTTTCCATTTTGATAATTCAAATATAGGCATTAGAATAAGGAAAATGTTGTGAAAGAAGCAGATAAAATTTCATAAATTTCATTCTCTCAGGAGAGCAAAACCAAAAACCTTTTTTTTTCCCCCATTAGTAGGAAGTTGTGCTCATAATAACCAACTTTTGGGAGCATGGTGCGGTTACTCTGCATTTCTCTGTGAGTGAGGGTGACCAGGACTGACCACCACAGTGTCCCTTTGTCCTGGAACATCCCCAGCACCAGAAGGAAAAGCTTTTCCTTCTGTTTTTCAAAAGTACCACCCAAAAAGGTGATCCTGGTGCTGTTAATTTGGAGGGAGGGCAGGCAATCGTGGCACCATTAGGGCCAGGAATGCTCCTGGATCCCTTGATCCATCCCCCACACATCGCTGGCAGCTGACACCAATTTTTAGTCCTCGCCAAAACAGCGGCTTGAGCTGCCGACCTCGTCCCAGCTGCCCTTGGAACAGCAGCCTCGGTGACCTCCAGGCAATTCCATGACTCCTGGCTCTGCTCTGGGGATGCTCTGCTGGTGGAATCGAGTTGTTCCTTGCGCCTTTCCGAGAAAACCATTCCTGAGGGAGGGAGAGGGGAAGCAGGAGGAGCAAGGAGAGGACGGCGAGCGTGTGGAGTGGAGCAGGGTTGGTGTTGGATGCCAGGGTTCGGGCTGGAGAGGAATTTCTGCATCCCTCTTGCTTTTATTGTGCCCTGGAAATGTGATCCTGAAGGTTGTTCGGGGATGATGCATCACTTAAGTCCTTTATGGGCAGATGCTTTTAGGATGTGTCAGAGCTGTTCTGTTGCTGACATTTCTTGGCTTTGCTAAACCAAGAAGCTCAAATTCTTTGGCCTGAAAGGGGACAATTTGCATTTGCTCACCACATATTAATTACTGCAGCTGATTAGTTGCCATGTGACCCTTCAATGTAGACTTGCCCCCCCAGTTTGGGCTTTTTTTTTTTGGAAGAGAATCGATGCATTTCTGCAGCGTTTCACAGCAGCTGGGGAGAAGGTGTGATGCAGCCACCTCAGCTGTTTGTGGGTAAATTCAAGAGTTTTCCTAGAGAAGCGATTTCCAGCTGAAGATCTCGGTCACTAAATCCTGGGATGTGGAAAGGCTGCACGGAGCATTTAGTTCGGGCTTTGAGCAGCATCCTGCGGGCGGTGCGATGGCCACGAGTGACA
>VWZW01000226.1:0-50385 GCA_013397115.1 Edolisoma coerulescens | reverse complement strand
CCTCCCCCCCGGCGCCCCTGGGGCTCGCCGCTCGCAGGATGCTGCTGCGAAGAAGGGACAATGCTCCCTTCGCGCCTGCCCTCCAAGCGGCTTTTTTTTTGTCGCCGGGAGAAGGGAATTGCGCTCGTGCAGAGTTCGTGTGAGTGTGAGGGAGGGAATGCGAGCAGGGAAAGCAGCTCAGTGCCCGGCAGGCTCACGGCACAAAGCGTGTGCTGGTCCCTGTTTGCTGTTGGTGTGGGGTTTGCAGTGTAATTTAACCTCGAGTCGCCTCGGGGAGGGTGTGCAGCCCATTCAGCGGTGTTTTAGTGCCGATTTTCCGCGCAGTCTGTGTAAACGGGAGTTAATCGATCGATTGCAACTGCAGTTTGGTTCCTGCCATGAGAAAAGGTTGGGTGGCTTTGCCACATTTAATGTGCGTGTGCCTTCAGCCCTGTGTGTGGGTGCCTGTCTGTGTGCACAGATCTCCTTGCCCAGAGTAAAGCAGGATCCAGGAGCTTTTCCTTATTTCTCCCTGAAAGCTGCTGCTGTCCGTGGAGCTGGTAGTACGGGAGAACTGGAGGCAGGCTGCTTCCAGGAATAGTCCCGGGATAATTTGTTGCTTGAGAGAGTGGGTTAATGGTGCCTCAGAGGCTGGGGAGGAGGGAGCAGCCAGCAAAGTCAGCGTCTGAGCTCTAGAGACAGCCTTGGACAGACAGAGCCTGGGATTGTTTAGCCCAGGGGACAAATGTCAGCAGGGATTTGGTTGGAGATGTCGTGCTGAAATGATCTCTTTCTGCATGTGGCTTCTCATGCAACGATTTGTGTCCTCTTTGCAAGAGCAGTATTTGAGAGTTGCCAGCGTTAGCACAGCTCTGATTGGAAGTGTTTTGAGCAGGAATGCCTGGGAAATCAATAACTCCTCCTGCTGCCAAATTTACTCCTGTCCAAGCCCCTTGGTACCCAGTAGTGCCCACGGAGCCCAGGGACAGCAAGGGTGCTGGAGCCTCCCAGCTTTTGCTGAATTAAAGCATCCAGACCTTCCAGCTGAGCACAAAGAGCGAGCTGTGGAATTCTGGGCTGCCCCTCATCCCAGCCTGTAATTGCTGCTCTAACAGGAGCATGCCCAGCACGCATGGGAGGGAATGAACAATGCCTCTAAAGTGGCATTAATTACCAGGGAAAGATGAAAGTTGTGGCAAAGCTGATGCTGGGAGAGGTGAATCTGTGTGAAGTGATCACCCTCTGTTAATTATTATGAATTATTTATATCTCAGAGAAGGAAGCTTGGTAAAACCTGACAGTTGAGACTTAATCTGTTATCAGGCAGTGCTAGTAATAAATCAAACCATTTTCCACTGGGGACATCAAGGCCAAGATGTGAATAACTGATGCTTCTCTAATTCTGTTTTAACGCTTCTTTCTCTGCTGCTCCTCTCCCCCAGCTGGATTTTGTTCCTCAGTGTGTGTGGAAGTCCCATCTGAGACAGAGGCTGTCCAAGGGACCGACATGAAGCTGCTCTGCATCTCCTGCATGAAGAGGGAAGAGGTGACGGCCAGCACGGTGGTGGAATGGTTCTACAGGCCCGAGGGGGGCAAGGATGAGCCTGTATGTATGTCTGGCAGCCGAGCCCTTTCCATTTCTTTCCTTGCTTATCCCATTTCCACACCTGGGCACAGCACAAACTCCTGGCAGGAAAAGCTGGAATCAGTTCTTGAGTTCAGACATTTGGGTTGTAGATTCAGCAATGCCAATTTCCAGTCCCATTCCCTCAGCACCTCAAGCCCAGTGTCTAAGGATGTCAAATATGGACTGACACTTGGTACCCGTGCTTGAACCAGTTCTGAATCCCAAAGCTGTTTTTTTGGAGGTGAAATTGGCCTCCAATAAATCTGCAGGGCAGGATTTACTCCTTTTTGCCTCAGAGAAAGCAGTGTTATCCCCACTGTGGGAGGATCTCTGGGAGTTGCTTTGGCTCCCTGACAGGAAAAGGTAAAATTGATTCTCAGAGTGAATCAAAATGGAAATTGGGCAGATGAGGGGCAGCTGGAATTGAAGAGAGAATGGGGAAATGGAGAAGAAGATAAAGGCTGAGCTCACATTTCTTTAGCTACATTATCTGAGTCTGAAGCATTAAATCAGCGGCTGTGATTGAGCAGGGCCAGGCAGGATGACAAATATCCTCCTTCCCTCTGAGAACTAAAGGGACCAGGCTAAGGAATGAGATGGGAATTCACTTCCAGCGCCCTGGGTGATCCATTTGCCAGTGGCAGCCCAAAGAACACCAACCAAAGTGAGCTGGGGAGGGCAGGGCTGTGATGGGGACGGTGGTCAGCCAGGATGTCCCACTGTCATATCTGTCCTGCAGCACTTCCACCTCAGCTGAATATCCCAGGGCTTCCCAAAAAGGGCTGTGTGTGTTCACTGGGTATATCCTGTGGTTCTTTCCTCAGGTGATCTCGCACGCACTGCCTGACGGGCACTTTGCTGGCTGTGAAAACTGCAGAATCCCAGTTTTCAGTTCCATGGCCCATTTTTTGTGTCACTGTCCACGTGCGTCTGTGTCTTCCTGTCCCTTAGTTTTTCCTCCCTCTCTGATGGAGATATTGGATTCCTGATAACTCGTTTTCCTGCCTTTTGTGAAGCCACCTGATATTTTGAGGCAAAGGATGATGGAATATGAATAGCTGCTGTTACCAAGGGAGCTCAGCACATCCCTGAGCGGAGCTAGAGGGGGATGCTGTCCCTGGCTCGTGCCGTGGTGTTGGCCGAGGCAGCGATTAACCCCAGCACCCTTTCCCATCTCCTCACAGATCTACGAGTACAGGAAGACAAACCACGAATTTCCAAGCCGCTTCAGCGGGCGGATACAGTGGAACGGGAGCAAAGACATGCAGGACGTGTCCATCACCGTGCTAAACGTGACCCTGAACGATTCGGGCATCTACACCTGCAACATCACCCGCGAGTTCGAGTTCGAGATCCACCGGCCCCTCTTCCAGAGCTCCAGGCTGATCCACCTCACCGTGGTGGAGGAGGGTAGGAAGGGCTGCCAGAAAGTGTTTTGTGCTGTCGCTGGCCGTGGGTGTTGTCACCCGGGGAGAGAGTTTGTCACTGCACCGCAGGAGAGGGCTCTGAGTTTGTCAGTGACGAGCGCGGGGCTCAGGAGGAAAAAACCTGTCCCTTGTTCGATGGCTGGAGGCTCTTTTCAGGCACAGGCTGGTTGTGTGTGACCGTGGGAAGGCACAAGGAGCTGGGCACAGCTGGGCACAGCTGGGCAGGCGCGAGCAGAGGCTTCCAGCTCCTCCCGTGGCGGCTCTGGGATGCTACAGCAGCGCCTTTCCCAGGGAGCCGCAGCGGTTCCTTGCTGCCGCCCCCTCCCTCCTGCAACAACCACTCATTCTCCATTTTGATACCGCTCTCCTGCTTCTCCTCCTTCCCTTTGGAGAGCTCCTGAGTCTTTCTGTTCCTCTTGGTGTCGCCGGGTTCAGTGCTGAAATCCCGGCGTGTTACAGAGCAGGGGGAATTCTGCTGCTCTCTTCAGAGAGGGGCGGGAGGTTTCAGCCCTTTGGGGTGCCCTGTTCCCCCCCCTCTCCCCCGCAAGCACCTCGCTGTTTTCATCCCTTACAAATCGCTGGCGGCACAACAGAGCCGAGTAACACCAGCGAGTAGGGCACGGGCAGGAAACAGAGCGTGAAGATGAGATAGGTGAGCAACCCGTGAGCGTGTGGGGGTGGCACAGACAGGGCTGTGAATGTCGGATCCCGCTGGAGACACGCACTGGGATCCCTGCCTCTTGCAGGTCCCTCTCTTTTGCCCCCTCCCAGCCTAAAGGCACCTGGAGATCTCTGGCCAGGCGGGTTAGGAGGGATGACACAAGGGTGGGAAGTGTCCGTGGAGCTGCATGGAAATGATCAGGGGTTGTTTAATATTTTCATTTTATCAACAGCTGGAGAAGACTTCACCTCGGTCATCTCAGAAATCATGATGTATATTCTGCTGGTCTTCCTCACGCTGTGGCTGCTGATTGAAATGGTCTATTGCTACAGGAAGGTCTCCAAGGCAGAGGAGGCTGCCCAGGAAAATGCGTAAGTGTGGAACCCCTGGAGACGACATCTGACCTGCAAGAGCTCTCCCCGTGTCCCAGAGCAGACTGCAGGCACACTGAACTTTGCTGTGGCCTGGTCTGGTTGGTGTTTGCTCTGCCCAAAGTCCTCGCAGTGTTTAGGAACACCCAGATTGTGCCCCCTTGCACCTCACACCAGGGAGGGAGCGAACGGCGCTCCAGGGTGGCCCGGTTTGGACCGTGTGGAGGTGCTCTCCTGGAAGGTGTGGTTTCATCCTGGCCCGTTCCCATCTTTCCACACACTTGCCTTGGATTAGAGCACTCTTTGCACAAAGGAGGAAGGCTGGGTGTGTAGGATTTTTAGGGAAGACTCAGTGTTTGCTCCTGCCTACGCCAAGGAGTTTCCTACCGCGAGCACCTACAGGTGACATTTGTTACCTCAGAGGTGCTGCCAGGCGTTCAGCAAAGGTGAGTTTACCCACACTGGGGTTTACACTGAGTGCTTTCCTCCTTCCCTCCAACTACAGGACAGACTATCTTGCGATCCCATCGGAAAACAAGGAAAACTGTGCTGTGCCTGTGGAGGAGTAGCAGAGAGGAGTCAGCGGAGCGAACGGCACCAAGGTGGGTGATGAGGGAATGGTCACTGCTTGTGTCTGTCCGCTCCTCAGCCTCCCTGTGGTGGGGCTGGAGACCCCTGGGGTGTGGCTGTGCCCCTCTGGAGCTGCCCCAGTGACCTCAGAAGGAATACAGGTGTCTTTAGGTGTGGGGTGCACCTGTATTGCTTGAACCCCCAAACCAACAAAGGCCATGATGTATTTGTGCCTCCTTTGCCTATTGCTGTGGAGTTGGGAGGCTTCATTTTCCCCTGCACCAGGGCAGCTGTGCCCATGAGGACTGTGAGGGCTCTGTCTCCAAAGGAAACATCTCATAAGGAGGAGTTTGTGTGCCAAAGATTAAAATCTGGATCTTTTACTCTCGTTCACCTCCCATCAGTTCCTGTGCTAACTCTGTTGCGATCCTCACTCCTGTGAGCTCCAAGAGGAATTGTCTCCCTTGCAGGGGCTCTGAAGACAGAAGGACCACGCCCTGCCAGCCAGGTTTGAGGGGGAGCTCTGTGCCGTCGGGAGGAACACGGGGAAGTGTAAATTCTCTTCCATTTGCCTTGGACTCTGTACAGCCTTGACTTTGGTCCCATGACCCCATCCCGAGTGCCAGCCCTCGTGCTGAAGGACTCCTCTGTGGAAGCCCGCTGAGCAAACGGCACAGGGGTGTGGGCAGCACGGCTCCTGCCCGAGTTTCAGTTCCATCATCACCTCAATGGCTTTGTAAATGTTACCTGTCACTTCTTAGCTGCTCTCACCACCACCTTTATTTGCTAAATACGCTACTTCTCCATTGCAGAGGTCAAGGGTATGTATGGCACGCTGCTCTGAGCTGCAGGACTGCGCATGAGGTTCTCTTGGGGGGTTATTCCACCACATACTGTGGCCCAAGCAGTTTTACTGGCCTTAAAACAGGAAGAATTTAATTAATTAATTAAGTCACTCTGGATTTTGGGCTGTCCATGCACAAGCAGAGTAGGGTGAGGACTGTAATGCACTAGAAACGTGTAGTGGGAAGGACAGGTCCCTGTGCTGTGTTCACACTTTCTTCTGGAGGGAATTGAGAACCCAGATCCTGAAGCATTCCTGCTCTGGGAAGCAGGATGATGTAAGTATGAGAATCCCCTGTGTCCCTCTCATTTATCAAGTGTCAGAACGCTCAGCTCCTTCCAGCTGCCTGGCACAGCAGGTTTGCTCCTGGAGTACTCAGTGGCAGGAGGAACCTGCAGAGCCACGTCCTGCGACAGCTGGCACGGCAGCAGGACAGGGAACGGGATCCACCTTTCCCTGGGAAACCCCAGGAAGGAAGGGAGGCAGCCTCATGCTGGTAGGTGGGAGAAATAAATAGGATGCAAAGCCCTCCCAGGATGGCAGCTGACTAAAATGGTTGTAGTTTTTACGACTGTGACAGTTCTCTGGTGCTGTAGCAGCACCATCTAGAGGGACAGACAGAAAACACCCACTTTTCCCACTTAATCCTAATTCTCTCTTGTGGTAATTAATCACCAGTATGAATAGTCTGGATTCATCCTAAATGATCCCCTGCTGCCCAGGAATCACCCTGGAAACTCCATCTTTCCTATGCAAACTCACCTTTCCTGAGGGTTAAGCAGAGTAAAAATAGTTTTCTGTCCTTCAGTGTAGATCAGTTGAGCTCAACAGCTGGGATTGGAAAGGGGGAAAAGGCAGAAATGTTGGCCAGGGTGGAATTGTGCCCTAAAATAAATGGGGAAGGTCTGGGTTTGTTGTATGGCAGAGGCTGTGACATCCCTGCTGCTATGGAGCCTGTGCTGCTTTGCCAGAGTTGACAAATTCTGCTCCACCGACCGCTTGTAAGTAGTTCCAAAGTGCTCGTGACTCCAGGCATGCTCCCCATCTCCGGGATCCCCTCTGCTTTGTTCTGCTGCTTTTTATGTGTTCGCTAAAATCACGGAAATTACCCCATTTGTACGTCAGGCCCAGGCCAGATTTCCAACTGGCACTTGTTCAAAATCCCTTTTTTTAGAGTGGGTGTTAACTTCAGTGAACTACTCCAGTGCAGTGTTGGTAGTAGGATTGCTCCCAACTCCAGAGCCAAGCCTGGCAAGGGGAGCACATTTTCCAGACGAAGCACACTCGGAGTCTGGGCGCCAGTTCCCAGAAAACCTGATCTCCAAAAGAATATCCAAGCAGCTCCTCTTTGAATTCAGCTGGATGTCATCTTTTTCCCCATCCCAGTTTGCTTGGCAGAATCCTGAACTCAACAGAGGAGGGACTGGGTTGTAACTCTGGAGTTTCCAGCACTGGCCACGGCATTGAGCCCATGGAGATTTTTAGGACACCTCTTTCCCTCTTCAGCTCTGCTCCTCAGTCCCTGTGACCCATGGATCACCCTCTGGTGTCAAAAAAGGAGTGTTCAATCAGAAAAGGAGTGAACCCAAGAACTTCTTGAGAGCTACCTCCGGTGGTAAAGAAGGGCCGTCCCCTTGTCCTGCACCTCCCCGTATCCCACAGGCATCTTCTGCAGATGCTCTTCTTTCGGACAATCTTTCACTTTTCCAGTTCCTGCAGACAGAGGTGACCATGGCCCCGTGCTGTTCCAAGCAGGAGGAAACGGGGTGCAAAGTTTTGCTCAAGAATCTCGCAGGGAAAAATGAATAATAATTTAAAAATCAGTGATTTTTCAAGACCTGGAAGAGATGCTCCTGGCAGACTCTGTGTGTGTTTGGAATGAGAGAGGAGACTCCGGAACGGGCAGGATAATAAAGGGAACAAAGAGCCAGGCTGGTTGTTGGATAGATTTTTTAATTGATACCGTACTTCCATGGTACTAACTACTTACACGGGGTTTGGCTGCAGAGCCTGTACAATTCCAGCACGAACGTTCCAGTATCGTTTTTTAACCGCGGGGGGTTTTGGGGTTTGTTTTTTTTTGCGCACAGCGCAAAAAGTTTCTGACAGTCGGGACAACTCCTAAAACAGACCACAATCCTTCCCCCTCCCACCCCAGAGTCACCTCAGCCATCATCCCCCCACTTCCCGGGCTCTGGAGGGAATTCCAGGAGGGGATTCCAGGGGTTGTAGGACCCGGTTCTGTGCGGTGCTGAGGAGAGGAGACCCTCGTTCATCGGCAGCTGGGCACAGGAACTGCGGGATCCAGGCGGGGAGAACACGCCCCAGGGTTTTAGCAGCTTTCTCCAGCCCTGGAGCACGCGGTGGGAGATGAGATCCCACGGGAATGGTGATGTCCCACAGGTGCCATGGCCAGGCCAGGCCACTCGTGGGAGGTTGTGATGCTGCCACTGCTCTGCTGCTCTTCCCTCCCTCCGCGTCCAGCCCAGAGCCAGGTGGGTGCTTCCATCCCTGCTCCCCAAGGGCCATTTCCCGGGAGCTGGGGTTGTGGAGATGGGGCTGACGTGCGTGGCACAGGCTCCACCTCTCTGCTGGATGAAGCTGTGACAGCCGCTCTCCCAAACCCTGATTCCACCGGGGATGCGGCTCCCGAGCCTGAGCTGCACGTCGGGGTTGGTTCCCTACCTACTCTCGGGGCTGGGGAAGGTGGCCTTTAACGTTAGCAATGGAATTGGCCTAAATGAGTGAGGTAACAGAAACGGCCAGAGGAGGAACCTCCCCGAGCCATGTGCAAATATCATTCCTTCAGCAGAAGGAAGTCCTTTTCCCTACTGAAAAAAAAAATAAAACAAACCAAAAAAAAAAACCAACAAGAAACCCCACATTCACTTGAAGAGCATACAGACTGCGGGAGGGGAAGGCAGGCAGGGACAGCACCAGGTCAGACCATCGATGACACAGGGAATGATTGTCCAGCAGCAGAGGTGGGAGGGGACAGGGGAAAGCCACAGCGAGCACTGCAAAACGTGTGGGAGAGGAGGAGGGCAGGGCATGCCACGGATCCATGCTAAGAGAAGCCCATGCTGTCTGCCTAGATCAGGGAATGGCCTCAGCCAGCAGTCACCCAAGACACGAGGAGATTATTTGGCCAGTGTGCACATCTAGAAAAAGAGAGGTTTTATGGCACAGAGAGACTCGTGCTGGAGACTGCAAAGCGCAGAGAGCAGAGCGTGGCCGGTGGGGAACGGGCTGGAAAATCAGCACAGGAACCACACTGAGCCACTTCCCTCAGGGGCTTGGGTTCCAGAGTCTCTGTTCTGAATTGTGTCCCCCTGCCAGGTATTTTAAGTGGTGCTGAGACTGAAAAGACTGAGCCAGAGTCCAGGGGGCTGTGCCATGGACCGTGTTGGTGGCAGCCTGGCAGAGATCCCGTGGGAGAGCCCCTTGGAGCTGGGCAGGCAGTGCAGAAAGCACTGATCTGTCAGGAGCTGGGGGTGGCAGCAGCTGCCTGGGCAGACAGGACAGAGCTGCCCCCCCTGAGCCAGGCACTGCTGCTTTAAACGGTGATTTTGAGACTGATTTTCTGCGTAACGTGGAAGCAGAAAGTTCCAGCTGTAAATCAGGAGAGGGTTTGTTTCTGTGCTCGTTGGGAGGAGCAGGTGGTGCCTGGCACGGTGCCCCTGGGCAGAACAGCTGCTGCAGCACACCAGA
The DNA here is from genome assembly GCA_013397115.1 of Edolisoma coerulescens. Lineage (NCBI taxonomy): Eukaryota > Metazoa > Chordata > Aves > Passeriformes > Campephagidae > Edolisoma > Edolisoma coerulescens. Next base: position 41,195 of record VWZW01000226.1, on the reverse strand, counting down.
GCACATCCAAAAGGTCTCCTTCCAAGCAGCCAGACCAAAAGTGTCTCCAGCCACTCTCTGGGAAAGAAATTTCTACCTTCTTGCATAAAGGTAAGAAAAAGCTCCTATGTGGCTACCAGGACAGTGCTGAGGAGCCAAGGAGGCTGAGAAGTCTGTCCTTATCTACACCCAGGTGAGCTGCTGAAGCTGTCTGATAAGGACAGATTAGCATTCCAAGATTAGCATTGCTAGAGGGGATCTCCCACTATGTGCAGTTGTTTCAGAGGCAGTTTTGTGCCTTCAGGGCTCCCACTCCAGCAAAGCCTTGTGCTCTGAAACCTTTCCTCTGCCAATCCAGGGTCGTATCACACTAAAGAGGCTTCCTGTCCCTAAGGTTTTTAAGATCAGAAGCATCCAAGCAGGGTCAGGTGTCACCCAGCAGTCAGAGCTGGGTGCAAATGCAGCCTCTGTCACAGCACAACAGGCAGCTCAGGGGAGATCAGAGTGCCTTTCTTCTCTCCTCCCAAAGGACTTGAGGGACCCAGGAACGATTTATACAGAAGTTAGGATGAGTTAATTGCAAAGTTTTCTGACTGGAGAGTGCCTGAAGTGCAGAGCACCCAAAAAGCTCATTATCCCGTTAATCCACAGCTCACTCCTCCCCTTCCCACTGCAGGTGCCTTTCTAGCTTTTATTTTCCCATATTTTCTCTCTGGAATGTGCAGGCCCAGCAGTGCCCCTGCCTTGGGCAGCTCAGCACCTGGAATAACCTGGTTTTTGGTCCCTCAGAGACTTTACAGGCTCTGCACTGGATCCCTCTGCTCTCTGCTTTGGGAATGCCTGGTTGCACAGCAGCTCTCCAGGACTCAAATCCTCTCATCCCAGCTGCCAGAGCTGCTCTGAGATAAGCTCTGGAAGGTGTGTATTGATCAGAGGTGAGGTTGTAAGGAGATAAGATCAGTGAGGATGTCACCTAGTGGATCAGAGCCTCCTGCTCCCCCCCTTCTCCCTCCTCCCAACAGGAAGCATCTTCCTTGGCAGGAATTAGGCTACAAGCTGTTGGCATTATTTCACAAGCTTGGCTGGAGAAATGCCTTTTTTTAAAAAAAAATCCCTGTTTTGTCATTGTTCAGATCCTGCAAATCACACCCCAGCAGGAAGGGTCACACTGGGAGGGGAAAAGCACCTGCTGTGAAAATCCAGTGGGATTTCTGGCACAGGTGACCAAGGGGAGAAGCAAAACCCTGACAGTGGAAGCCAAGCTTGGCTGTGAGTGCTGAGGGAGGCACCACCCTCTGTAACATTATTCAGGCCTCTCACTCCTAGAAAGTGTTACTGATCCCTCCAGGAAATGTAATCCAAAATTGTCTCTGTTTCCAGAAGGAATTAACCTGGCAGCTGGGACTGAGCAGGGGCAGCTGATTCCTATCCCAGCTCTCCCGAGGAGTGAAAACACTCCGAGGTTTTGTTTAAACCCTCACCTTTAGTGCCTTTAAGACCTTGTTTTTCCCCTTTTTATTACTACTGTGAGAGATTAAGAGGCAATAAAAGATTGTGAATCCCATCCAACTCCAAGCCAGACTGGCTGCCAAGTGGGAAAATGAAATGACAAAAAAGAAAAACCAAAACCCTAAGGCCTCAAAGAGAAACCTCCCTCAGTGTGAAGGACACTGCAGCACCAGGTTCTGGTTGGTGCCCACCAGCCTTGTGCTCCTAACGGAGGATTTCACATTGCTGAGCGTCAGGATCGGTGTCAAACAGGTTAAAAACCCACTTTAATGTGCAGGAAGAACCAATATTAGTGTTGAGACTGCTACAGCTGCCTGGCCTGACATTAATTTAACAGAGCTTGTGCAGTTCTGTCTCTGGGGCCCACCAGCCTGAGGGAACATCCTGAGCCTGCAGCTGGAAATCTGCACAGGAGAAAGGATTTGGGATGAGCAGAAGGGCTCCTTGCCTCCCTGACAAAGAGGGTGTGACACTGATGAGCAACCCAGGCTGATCAGCAGCATTTATCTGTGCCCCTCTCTGATTTCTCTGCCTCCATCCATCCACACACAAACCAAACTCCCAGCCAGGTGGAGGAGCTCCCACGTGCCAGGTTTCTCTTTCACAGTGCCCCTTCTCTTTCCTGGCATGGGCAGGGTGAATCCCAGGGCTTCCTCTGTCTCATCCTGCTTGGTGCTCGAAATTAAATTCTAGAGGAGGGGAAATTCCAGCAGCAGGGGAATTTTGTGTGCTTAGTGATTGAGGGAGTGACAAACTGGGGAAAGGGGACTCTGGGGCAGTCTGGCAAGTCACAGTGGGGAAAAGGAGCCACAGAAAGCCCTTCCCAGGCCCTAGCACCTCAATTTCATTGTACAGCAGCCATTTCAGCAGCCTCCCTGGAAAAAAGTCAGGGAGCAGTACAGTAGTCAGCAGCATTAAATTAAATAAATAGTCATAAATACACATTACTCTCTGGTTTTCCCCAAGTGGGCCCTGCTTTCACAGTCTGAAATGTCTTTTTGATAACCTGGCTTCATCCCTGCTCCTGCAAATGTGAGGCTTGTGTGGGGCACGGGTTTAGCACTTGGGCATGGAGATTGCAGGCAGGCTGGGAGAAATCAGCAGGTTCTTCCTGCACCCACTACCTTCCCCTAATTGGAAAGTGGGAGTCTGAGAGGATTTTCCTCAATCTCCACTGAGGATTTTCTGGTACAGAACAATGTGAGACCAACTGTTCACCCTGGTGTTCCCTGGAGGCAAAGGAGGAGCTGCTGGGAATTCCAAACTGGGAATGTGCAGTTGCCTCCCTCCTGCCAGTCAGAAGGTGGAGAAATCCCAGTGTTGGACAAAGAGGGCCTCACATTCCCCTCATCCACCTGGCTGGGTGATGCCAAAGCATTTATTAAACACTCCGAGAAGCAGCCTTGCAATCCCAACCGGTCCCTGTGGGGTTTGTGCATTGCACAGCACAGCCAAGCTGCCCCTCTTCCTCATCTGGCTGCTAATGGAGCCTGGAATTATCCCCAGAACAACAGAAAATGCACACTGGCTTTGTTGTAGAGCAGCTCTACCACCGGGCTGAGCCCAGGGCTTCACCACCCAGCTGATGGGAGACACCATCAGGTGCCTCACACCCACCTCTGTCCTGCCACCCTCTGATGGTCCCTTTTGCCTTTCCTCTCTTGGTCCCTGTGACTCTTCCTGACCTCTCTCGGATTTTTGGAAGCCTTGTTGCTCTACAGATGCAGTCATGTAAATGTCCACAGTGATGGCTGTAGCTGCATAGATACAGTTGTGTAAATCTATCCCAGGCAAGGAAAGGAAGCTGTTGTTTTTCCCCCCGTTTTCCCACAGATTTTACAAGACAAGGGCTGGGTGAACGAACAGGAGAGAGATTTGCTGAGCTGGGTAGCGGGAGTGGTTGCAAATCAATCCTAATTTTGGTTTTCTATTTAGATTTGGGTCCTCCCGATCACCGTGGTGATCCCGGCACCGATGCAGAGCTGCAGCACAGGGGTGGCTCCGGGGCAGGGGCCCAAGCACAGGGAAAGCAGAGAACAGGGAAAGGGGACACTGTCACACGAGTGGCTCTCCTCCTCCCACACACCTTGGGGGCAGACAGTCCCCTCCCCACACCCCCCTTGCTCTCCCTGCAGCAGCCAGGACAGCAAACGGGTGTTTGTGGAAGGGATTGCAGCTCAGCCCTGTGCTCTGCTCTCTGAGCCGGGCTGGCCGCCCCGACAGCAAATCGCTGCTCCCAGGAGGGGCCTGCCAGGGGGCTCTGCCCTCCACACACCCACAGCAACTCCCCCTCCTCTCCAAAGCGGTTTTGCAGGACTGCCAAAACCTCTGTGCCCTGAAGCCAGCGAGGTAAGGGAGCTGACAGTGTCCCCTTCGAGAGATAAACAGAGGGACCTGCGCGCGCAGGGAGGGGATGGGGACGGGCTGGGGGCACTCACGCTGATGCTTCCCTTCGAGACAACAAAAACAAAACAGACAGACAGACAGACAGACAGGAATATTACAGAGGAGCAGTGCACGGGCCCAGGGAGCAGGGCTGGGCACGGCCCTAAGCACACCTCAGTGCTGGGAGAGCACAGCCCTCCCACACAACACGCACCCCACGCTCCCAGAGACGCTCCAGTTCAGCCAGTGTTGGAGGTCACTCCTTCCCCTCTTTAGGCTTTTTTTCTTTTTTTTTTTCCTGTTTTCTCTTAAAATCTGTATATAATATATATATTTATATCTGTATATATATATATATATTTATATATATATTTATATATCCTATTTACACATATTGCACACCGTCCTCTGGCCTCCTGCATTCCTGCCTGTTAATGGAAACGTTTCCGTTTCTCCTCTGGATCTGACCCGAAGTCCCGGGACCCGATGCCATTCTGGAGATTTATTAGTGAATCCTTCATCTGCAAGACAAGAGATTTCTCCACTGTGGTGCCACCCTAGAGCAGAGAACCTGGGGATTTCGTTTTTCCCTGTAAAGTATCGATGCCATAGTTGTGGGTTTGGGAGCGGGGAGTCAGGGCTGGGATGCACAAATGGGGACTGAGAATGTGGGGCTGAAATGGGGACTGAGAATTCTCCAAGAGAAGGGGAGAGCAGCTCTCATTTAGGGGCTCCTGAGGAAGCAGCTCTCATTTCTGGACTATGTTCTCAGCAGCCCCATGTGCTTTTTTTAACCCCAAAATTCCTGGCTTTGTGCTACAAGAGTGTGTCCCCTTCCTCCACGAAAGCTGAATGTAAATCCAGGGTTCAGGTAAAACCAGTTTGCTCTCCAAACTGGGACAGATAGATACCAAATATGACATTTTTGGCCCTGTAGGGTTCTTTCCTTGATGTGCACCGACCCCTCTGACGGGAGAGAAAAGCTGTGGCACCCTGTGAGAGCCCCTGTGGTACCCACCACCACCAGGAGATGGATCTAAAGGAGCTGGCACACCTGGGGGACTGTGGGGGAAGCAGGAAATGCTGAAGGATGGGGAGCAGGACGGGGAAGACACGGTGACCCCCTGGCCACAGCCCTGCCTGGAGCCGTGCAGCCTCACCTGGTCCAGAAGCATCACCGAGGATTTGATGATCTCGCGCCATTTCTGCAGCTCTGAGTCGTGGTACTTCTGCTGGGACTCCAGCAGCTGGGCCCATTCTGTCTGAGACTGAGGCAACCTGCCAGGAAAACACAAGCAAGAGTCACAAAACCACGTAATTCGTACAGACATTCCTCTTTGCTGTGAGGAATAGCTGCACTGGCTTTCTTTCCCGTGGCAGGTATGTGTAGGTATCAAGCCCTTCCCTTCAGGACCATTTAAAACCCCAGAACAGAACTGAGGGGAGTGGAATCAGGAGAGATGGAAGCATTCCAGGTGCTTGGATGGCTTCAGGTGCTTCCACAGCAATCATGGCTGCAACACAAAAATTACCCGTGTGGAGCCACCCACATAATTCCAGCACTCACACATCACACTGGGCAAACAGGACATAAATTCTGTATTAAATACCATTGTAGTAGTTTAAATAAACACCAAAAGTACCAGAGAAAGAGAAAATCACTTAAAGTGTTTATAATCACTTAAAGTATCTGTGGGGAAGTAGCAGGGCTGTTATGGGGAAGATAATAATTCCCTTTCCTAAGGAGGAGAAATGACACAAATAAAGCAAAAAATTCTGACACAGTGCTAGCACATGGCTATGAATGCCTAAAGTCAAACCCAGTGTGGCAAGGGAACAACTGGGACTCCAAAAAAGGGACAGAAGGGGACAAAAACACCTCAGCAAAGTGGATTCAGGGTGTTCTCAGCCTTTAAAAACAGACCAGGGACCATTCAGGCAGGACACACTGCTGATATCTGGACCCACCCCTTCCAAAACACAAACCTAACAGCGTGTGTGTCACGGGCCCAAACTCTCCCCTGAGCACAAAGGGATCAGTCTAAGATGCTGCTTTCCACACAGAGGGAAGTTTGGCCATCAAAGGAGGGGCAGTGACCACCTCAGCCCAAAATTGCTCAGCATTTATTCGCAGAGCATCCTCTGCTCCACGGGATGCTGGGAAGAAGCAGAGCGGCCCTAACTCTGCCCTTCAGCTGCAGTGGAAATGCTCACGGCCCTTCAGCTCCACCTGTTTTACACAAAAATGAGAGCCCAGAGCTCTGGTGTGCCTCAGCCTCTGCCACCCACGAGAAACAAGGAAAGCCCCGGCAGGTGTGGCTGTACCTCTCCTGCAGCCTCAGGCCCTGCCACGCCGTGAGCGTCTGCGTGGTGTATTCCAACATCCAGAGTTTGTAGAACAGCATCATGTTGAGAATGACCAGCAGCACCAGACTGCAAAGGAACAAAGTGAACAGTTTAGGAGCATTTCACAGCTCACCGCTTTGCCAGGAACACCTGGGACGACACCCAGGGCTTTGGGAAGGTGTCTAAGGCCCAGTCCATGCTGTGAGTGGGGATTTAATCTGAGTGAGCACCCAAAACTTCACCTCGTGGGAGAAATGTGTGAGGACAGACAGACAGAGAGACAGGGATGGCAGCTCAGACAGAACAGGCTGGGTGAGTGGATGCGCTGAATGCAGAGAGAGGGAGGGAAATGGGAGAGTAAAGAGGTAAAAAAAAAGAGAGAGACAGTACCTGAAACAGATCCTAATGGGAGCAGGGAAGAGAAAAGACGGAGTAGCTGCAGGTTAGAAACGGACTGACACGAACTGGGCTGAGGAGGAGGCTCAGACAGTGCAGGAGGTGCGGGGGGCAGGAGGAAGGAGCAGAGGGAAGAGAGGCAGGAAGGACAGACAGGGATCCGTGTGCCTGCACTGGTGGTGAAGTTCCCTGAGCACAGCTGAGCTCCTGGGGACAGCAGGTGGGCGTGCAGGCACTGTGTGACACACACACTCACCCACACTCGTGTTCACATCCAGCCATCCCCATTCCCAGTGCAGGCACTGTGTGACACACTCACACACTCACACACACACTCACACACTCACACATGTTCCCCATTCCCACCCCTGGCACTGGGAACATCCCCCAACCGTGCCCTGCCCAGCTCCTGCCCTGCTCCTCTCACGCCCCCACCACACAGGGGCACGTCCACTCCTCCCCAGGAACAGATTCCAAAATGCCAGGCCGGTGCCCGCCTCTGAACAGTGCAGCTATTTTGCTGGAAGAATGGCCCACTATGACCAGTTCAGTCAGGCAGGTGGCAGCTGGCCAGAGGAATATTCTGGAAACGTCACAGAGGGCTCTGTGACCCGAGTGAAGCCATCAGGAGACATTGGCACAAAGCTTCTGTACCTTTTTGCCACGTTCTCATCGTGACAGTGCCTTGCACCACCTCATGTGTCACTGGCTGGGTGCTGCTGCAAACCTCTGTGTCCCCTCGGGGACCAGCAAACTCTGAAAGGAGCTCAGCTTGAGCTGTAATTTCAGTGCCTAAACCCCAGCTTCTCCCCACCTCTCTATAAGCTGGGTGGAGCTTAAGGAAAAGCTGAGCCCAAGTCAGAAAAGCCTGGATCAGTGCTTTAGACTGTTCTGCTCCACAGAGCAGCACTGGAGCACTAAATGAAGCCTGCTGTCAGCCCAAGGGCAGAGGAACAGTAAATTCACTGAGTTTAGGTATTAAACTGAGCCACAGGGATGTGAGGGGCCCATTCCCAGCTCACTTGGAGCACACATCCCAGTCCAAGACTGCCAATCCTGAAAGGTGTGCCAGGAAAGACACCCAGACCAAACAGTTCCTGCTGCTGAGCTGATGAAATCACACCAACCTCTCGTGCTTCAGGTGTTCCTTTACTTATTGTGCAGAAATCACCTCTAAAGGGTCCAGCTGCTTTCTGGCTGTGCCTCTCATCAAAATCACTGCCCAGGACCAGACACGAAAAGGTTCTGCCTGACCAGACACTGGTCAGACTCCTCATAGACACCAAACTGTGACTCAGTGACTCCCAGAGAGCTTTGCACAGTCATTGTCCATGACAGCAGCTCTTTTCCCAGCAATTAGATCACTTAAATTATCCCCCCAGATGCAGTTTCTATATGCCATTGAAAATCTCTAAACTGTGTCCCTGAAATACAAAATAAAAAATAAAACCCTTGTACTTGTTGGATTTCTCCTCTTGTAGGTATTGACTCCTCTCTTCTCGCACAGCTGCCTCTGTCCTGACTGTCACTGTCCCAGCCAGCTCCCAGACCTGCCTTCAGGACTCCCAGAACAGGTCTGCAAAGCCCACGTTTGGCTAAAACAAGGGCAAAACCGAGGGGAAAGGAGAGAAGGGAGCCCAGAACTCCAGGAACACAGCCAAACCGAAGGTGTTTGAGGCTGGATGGGAAGGAAAGCAGAAAAAAAATCATCACTTACACAAAGCTGATGACAAGGAGCAGCTTGGAGACACTCTGCAGGTGGAAGCCACTGGGGCTCTCCTCAGGGATGTGCCGTGTCTGAGTGGAACCTGAGGAGATGGGATGCATTTGAGATGGGAAACAGGGAAGGGAAATCCTCTACCCACCCCCCTCCACCTCACCCAAACAACCCCAACGCATCCTCCCCGCGCCTCTTCCCGTCCACCCTCCGTGACAAAGCCCCTGTTTGTCCCCATCCCCAAGGCTGTGGGGGCTGCAGCTGCTCACCTGCCACGTGCTTGATTCGATGGGCAACCTCCTCGTCCGTGGGGGTGGTGACGGGGCTGAGCACCTCCTCCAGGTGTGGCACCCGCAGGTGGGCGTGGGCGCGTTTCCGCCGGCGCACCGTGGATTGCTTGCTCACCTTCTCTTTGGGGGATTGTCTGTGCACCTCAGCCAGGTACGTGCTCTCTGTTTTGGTCAGCTCGCTCTCTGCAGCACCAAGGGGGAGCGTTACGGGGTGTGGCTTTGCAGAGAGAGAGGTTTAACCCCTCTGCCGGGCCAAAGGAGTTGGCAAAGTTTGGGAGATTTGGGCGCCACGTTCCTCGCGCCTTCTGCCAAACCTTCACCCCAGACTGCCTGACAGAGAGCAGGATTTGATGCCCTGACTCATTCCAGCAGGTTTTAATTCCAGCTGTGGCAGCCCCTTTTATAAGCCACCCCAAGGCTGGATCACGCTGCCCACTCCCAGGGAACACAAGTGCCACTGTCATTCCCCCTCTTACCCAAATGACGGAAATAATCTTCCAGGCCGCTCCAAAAATTCTTCTCAATGAAGGATTTCACCAGCCCCCAAGGCTGTTTCCTGTAGCGTAATTCTGTGGAAACCCTGTGAGGAGACAAAAGACAGTCATTCCCCCGGTTGTGCTTCCTGGGGGTGACATCAATTCACAACCTTTGTCACTGCAAATCCAGGAAATAACCGTGCACACTGGTATTTCTGGAATGGTCTCAGCCCTTCATGTTTCCAGAGGAGAAGCACTGCTGGAAAAGTCCTGCCAAAGGCAGGAAGAGCCTCTCTCAGGAGCACTCCACAGCCATTTGGCAGACATTTAGATTATCATTACTGAAGTCACACAGAGTCACACGGATATAACTTTGCCTGGTGCCCAATTCCTCTGCTTTTCCCCCCAAGCACAGTCCCAGGAAGTTCATCCTGCAGCTTATCTCACAGGCTGCATGTGATAACAGGCTCTGCAAACCCCTGCACCCAAGAAAGAGGCAAGAAAAGTCTGTAAATCCTCTCCCTGGTGCAGCTGTAACTCCTCCTCACCTGATGTTCGCTCCATGCCACCCCAGCAGGTGAAAATCCTGCCCCTACTCTTCGTGACAGGAATGTCCCAGCAACAGGACAAAGAAATAACCCCCTCAGCCCCTCCTACCACACCCAAACAGCAAAACTCCCTCCCAAAGGCGCCTTTTGCTCATCCTTCACCCCCCAGGAGAGGTACCTGAGTCGGCTTTTGTTTCTGGCAACACGAGTCAGCGTGTAGCGGTTAATGGTGTAGAAATAATCGTGGTAGGGGACGTCGTGAGTTAGCACCTCTGCATCGATGACATAGCACTCGCTCTCCTGGCTGGCTTTGTACATTGTCTGCAGGAAAAGCAGCGTGCAAGGCAGCTCTGAGTGTGGTCAGGACACGGCTCTGAGGGATTGGCACCTTCAGCAGCCCTTTGCAAACAGGAGACGCCCCCACGCCCCAGCCCCGGCTCTGCAGCTCTGCTGTGAACAGCTCGCCCTGGAGGGAAGGCAGAGGAAACCAAGGGTTTCACCCAGATGCTTCCCATGGGCACATTTTAAAAAGGGCTTTCAGTTCCAGCAGCTCAGGCCCCAGGGTTCTGTAACAGAGGTGTCACACACGGTGCCACGTGGGGACCGCTGGGACCTTTCCAGGTGTGACCTCTCTTCTGATGTCTGGCTTGTCAGGGACCCACCTGAGCTAAAACCACAGGTTTTAGCATGAATTCGAGCTAATACATTTTCTAGCATAAATTATTCTGTGATTCCAAACACCATAAAAACACAACACTTTGTGCTTTTCCCTTTGCTCCAGAGCAAATCCCACCCAGAGGACAGACAGACAGAGTCAAGCACAGATCCCTGGACAAAACATGGCTTTTCCTGCAGACTATTCCTGCCCAGCTCTGCAGTGAGGACACACAGGGAATGCCCTGGTGGTTGAGCCCAAACCCAGAATTAAATAAGCCATGTCTTTGCTTGTCTCAGAGCGTGCTGTTCCCTTTGCTCTCTCCTTTCTCTTCCCTGCACTCTTTCCTTCTCTCCAGCATCTTTCCTCCCACCCTCACAAGTTACACCCTGCTGCTGGGATCCTCTCTCTCTGAAATGTGGTGCTCAGACCCCCCTTCCTGGCTCCCTCTCAGCAATCCCTAAAGCTCACTCTCACTATTTACCCTTGGCCCCTTGAACACATCTCTGCACATGGAAAGAGGCTTTTCCTCCCTCTCCAGTTGCAGCCCCTGCCAGATACAGCCAGCCTGGCTCCTCCCAGTGCATTGCAGGTCCTCCTTTTACCTTTCTAAACAGATCATCTCACTGTCCTCATCACCATAAAACACCCACAACTCTCTGTGGAGCTGTGAGAAGGACTGGCCAGGCAGTATCTGACTTCCTTGAGTAATATCTGCTGCAAAACCCACCCAGTTTGGGTGAGAAAAACAGGTGTTAAAATGTGCTGCCCTGTGCACAAACTCATCTGCTTCTGCTGGGAAATTTGGGGTGATCTCCTTGCAATCCAGTGCAAGATTAACTATTCGTGGCTGCAGCAAGTTAAATCAAGGAAAAGTGTCCAGGAAAATGGGCAGGGACAAGGAAAACACGCCCAGGAGAAGAAAATATCTCTCAGAGCAGCTTCTACCAAGCATCCCAGCCCCGCTCCCCTTTCACTTACCTGGGTCTCAGTGACTGTGGCAGTTTTGGGGGCCAGAGGGTTGGTGAGGGTGATGGTGTACAGGATCACTCTGGTCTGATTGCCATTTTCCTCCTTCTTCCAGGGGTGAAAGATAATATCTGAGAGGACAAAACAATATTCCAGTCAAGTAACTGGAGAGGGATCTCTGGTCAGTTCCCTGGGGAAAGGCATAACCACATACCCAAGCTGGGGATGGTAATTCCTTCCCCTTGGAGAGCCTGGCTGCTCTAGAGCTCAACTGAGAGGGAAACAAAGGGCTCCTGTGCTAAATGTGAATATTTTCCCCTCTTTCAAGTGCAGGGAAAGGGGGAGAGGCTGGGGATTCACCTCCTTCAGCAAACCTACAGTCACAGGGAAAGGAGGACTCTGACATGCCAAGAGATTCTCTCTGCAGCTCTGTCCGTGCCAGAGTCAGGGTGGAGCTGGGAGAGCTTTTCCCTCACACTGTTAAGCCTTGAACAGAGGATGAGGCCTCAGGTGATGATAAAAAATAAGAAAATCTGCTTTTTCCATCAAAAAAAGCCATTTGAGCTGTTAGAAAATGAAACCAGATGGGCACACAGGGTCTGCCTGAGTTTGGTTACCGCCAGCAGGGACCACGCTGTCCCAAAACCCGCTCAGAACGTCACCCAACGAGGCAAAATCCCCCCTCCAAGGCAGAGCCCTTCCCCTGCAGCCCCTGCAGCAGCTCCAGCTCACCAGAGAAGCGGCGCTGCTCCATGAAGTCCCTCTGGAACTGGGAGTCAGTGAAGAGCAGGTCGTAGAGCTTGTCCACGCTGAAGTTGAACACCTCGTTCACGTACTGCCGCCCGTTCAGGTCCTCGTAAAAGGCCTGGACTTCCCCTGTGGGGAAAGAGACCCTCAGGGTCCAGCCATGACCCTCCAGGAGGATGGAGAATGTGCTTCCACAGCACCAGGACCTCGGTGTTTCAGAAGGAACACAAAGGAGGGACTTCCCACCCTTTTCCTGCACTGACCCCCGGGCAAGAATTAGAATATCAGAAGAGGTAATTAATTACACAGATTATTTTAGGATATCCTAAAAGTTTTAGGCACATCCTAAAAGTTTTTTGGCACATTCTAACATTTTTTGGCACATTCTAAAGTTTTCTGGCACATTCTAAAGTTTTCAGGCACATCCTAAAAGTTTTCAGGCACATCCTAAAAGTTTTCAGGCACATCCTAAAAGTTTTCAGGCACATCCTAAAAGTTTTCAGGCACATCCTAAAAGTTTTCAGGCACATCCTAAAAGTTTTTAGGCACATTCACTTCCTGCAGCCCACAATGGGAATTCTTTGCATCTTCACAACTCTCAGAGTCCAGAAGAAGGATTTCAGGAGTTGCCACTCCATTCCCTCACAGGGAAGGACGGGATAAGGCTGGAAACACCCCTGATGGAAGGGTCTTTCCCCACCAACCTTCATCGTGGGTGTCTGAGGAGTCACTGAGCTCCGTGGGAATGTCTTCGTTGTCATTGAAGTCCAGGGAGGGGGAGTTCACAGGGCCAATGATGTCGATCTTCTCCCCCATGATGTTGGCAATGCCAAGGTCCTTCTCCACAGGACTCTCTGCCACGGCCTCCTCCTCCTCTGGGAGCACTCCATCGAACTGCAGCAAGCACAGGGCACAACAAGGGCAAGATCAGCACCTGGGAATGGGGTTTATTTCAAAAAAACCTCACATTTGTGAGCCAATTTCTGAATATTTGGCCTTGACATACCTGGAAATGAAATAGAGAGAGGAGGAAGGTGGCCATACAGTGTTTGGAACACCTCCTCTCAAAAAATCAGTGTTCAGGCTTTGCACAGCACAAGAATTTTTGTTCAGACAAGCACAGTGTTGTCCAATACTGGTTTTGCTCCTGAACAAGCTAAAAGAACCTGAGGCAATATCTACACAAGGTCTGCTCTGCCACAATGCCAGGAGGGCACACGCAGTTTTCCAGGGAATAACAGAAGGCAGGGAAGGATTTATAACCCCTTTATGCCCAAGGCTTTTCATCCAGAAGTACAGAAGGGAAAACGCTCTTGCTGCTGAGAGTCCCACTGACAACATCACTGACCAGGGACTGAAGCCAGCAGCAGCAGCAGAAGAGGAGCTGGAGGATGAACAAACCTCAAACGATCCAGGGGGTGCTGGATCCCAGGGAAAAGGAATTCCTGCTGCCAGGGGAGGGAGAGAACTCACCGAGGCTGGGGCTTCGCTGCTGCCCGTGGAGGTCAGGGTGCTGGCAGTGACAGATTTCTTTGGCAGCTGAGGGCTGGCTTCTGGCTTGGCCTCCATGCTGCTCTTGGAGGAGCTGTCGTTGACTTCATTCTCCTCCACGGGGATTTCTTCGCAGTAGCTGGGGCGCCACAGAGAGCACAGGTTTTTATGGTTACCCCTCTCACAGCAGCCACAGCTGCACACACAGAGCGAGCGGGAACGCTGCTATGAAGTTTCCAGGCTGTCCAGAAGCAGGAATGGCTCAGTGCAGGGGAGAGCAAGCCCCAGTTTTTGGGGTGTTTACACAGGGACTGGCAAGCATCAGCATTTTCTGGCCACGTAGCCCTGCCTGGCCTCGTGACTGGGATGCTTTGGCATTTCCAGAACTGCGCAGCTGGCTCAGCAGGCATTCCAGTCCCTCCCAGCTTCCAAGAGGAAACGCTACACTTCCAGCTCCTTGGGCATCACCCATCTCAGAGCAAACACTTGGCCAGACCCCAGAATCTCGCAGGACAAGCAGCTCTCTGAGGCATGCAGCACACCCTGCTCTGCTGGGGCCACCCTTCCTCCCTCCCGGGCAGAGCTCACGGCTCCCCACTCACCCCATGGTGTTGAAGTCATCATCAGGAGGCACATAGTCTTCATCATCACTGGTCAGGCCCAGCTCGTTCCCGTAACACTGGTGGACAAAGTGCCAGAGCTCCTTTGGACACAGAGGCTGGAACAGGGGACAGAAAACATCACACATTTGCACCCAAGAATGCCAAAATACAGTGAAGGTTTGGAATTGCCACTGCCAGGAGGACTTTCCTTGCCCTGAAAGAAGTGAGAGATTCTGATACTGGGAGGTGAGAGCCTTTCTGTGGGCTCAGCTCCGTGAAATTCCATTTTATGGGGTTTATTTTGTTAATCTCTGGCCTAGAGATTGCCCCCATGGAGCACCAACAGGCCCTGACACCAATAATCCTCTACCATCAGCCCAGGTTCTGCCCCAAAATCTGACACTGTTATTTTTCCACGCCACAATCCTAAAAATATCAGAAAGCTACACCCAGAGCAGCATCTGGATGAGGTTTCCCACTGAACAATGCTGGAATGTAATAATGAAAGCACTAAACCTGCATTTCCCTCCACAGATGCTTTTCCCACCTCTTCTGCTGTGCCTCCATTTAACAGCTGCTTTTTTCCCTTTCGATTTTGTTTAAATTAAAGCTACCTAAAGAATCCCAGCTGAAGGGAAAATGATCTAAAACAGCAACGAAGAAAAACATTTCCTGCTGCAGTTTGGAATCAAAAGGAGTTTGTGAAAAGTACATACTGCAGATGAAAAGAGAAAATGAATTATCCAGACCACTGAAAAAAGCCCAGATTTTAGGGATGCAGGTCAGTGACCACCACATGACTGTGACATGAGGTTCTTAAAAATGGGGCAGGAAAACTTGTGATTTAAAGATGTGATCCAGGGATGAAAGGAGATTTTTATCCATGAGAAACTTATGACCAACGACAAAGATTTCTTGGTAATGAGGGGAAACAAACCCAGTGAACTTTTTCTGAGTTGCTGGCTTGAATTTCTTCCCATAGTAACTGCACGGGATAAGGCAGGAATTTTTTCATCCAGCTCCCCAAAGCAGCAACCAAAAGCAGTGGAAAAAAGCCTCTAATGAGGAACTTTCATCCAGAAAAATGCCTGACTGTTCCACCTCCCTCCCACACACATTAGCTCACATCCATGTCTTATCAGGAAAATTGGACTCAGTTCTCTCTCCCCCTCTCCTGCCAGCCACGGATCCCACATTTGGAAAAAGAGCTCTGGAAGTGCTTCCTGTCTTTCTCCCTGTCTCAGCTCCCTTTTGCCTTCACCTTGAGACCAAGGGCACTGAATTTCGATGGGAACTTCCAAAGGCTGCTCAGGTTACAGCCCATGGAACTGCACAGGCTGCCCAAGGCAAGGTGATCTTTTCTCCTCCTAAATCCTACCCCGATTTTCGGGACGGGGTATTCCTGGTGCCTCATTCCTCCAGCGTTCCAGCGTGGCCTGAACTCCAGCCAGGACATCCCAAATGCTGGGAGCACTGTAACATCAGGCTTACTGCAGCAGGGAGGTCAGGAATACCCCACACACTGTGGAACACATACTCAGATCAAATATAGGATTTACAGGGCCTCTGGCACAGCAGGAGCACGTTTATTTTAAAACCCAACCCACCAAGCCCTTACCCAGTGCACCCTGCACCCAAACACTGCTCTCACTGGCATTTGGGATGCCCTGAACACTCATTTTCTGCCCTGTCTGGATCTCCACACTTCTGGAGCACAGACTGACTGAGAGGTCTGCCTGCAGAGTGAGTTATCCCTGCTGCTTTTTGAACTGCTTTCCTGAGGGCTGCCTCACTCTGGAACTACAGGCTGCCGAAAAATTCCCTCCTGAGACCCTGATTCCACTCCTCAGCAGAGGCAGAGAGGCACCTACTGTGAGTGTACAGCAGGGAATTCCCTGCAAAAAGAGGGAATTGCATCTGCAGTCAGGAGCCTGCTCTGCCTGAACACCTGTGTTTGCTGTCCCTGCGGGGTTGTTCAGTCAGATGTGATGCTCCTGCCCACATCCATCACCTCCCTCCCATCCCAGCCCAGCCCTGAGGCTGTCTCTCTGTACCTTGTCAAGCAGAGCATTCTGCCAGAGTCTGAACATCATCATGTACGTCCTGTCTCGAGCCCCAAATGAAGTGAAAAAGTGCTGGATGGGGAGAGAGGGGGAGAAAAATCAGTTCAGAAAAAGCCAGAAAAGAGGGGAAGAACACACCAAGCCTGTTTGGGGTCACTGTCCAGCTGGACTGAGCCATCCACACAGCACAGAGTGAAGCTCATGGAGAGGCCAGTGCCCCTCAGCCAGGGAGTGAGCCCTGAAGCAGCTCTGTTAGGGACGTGCTGCTGTAAAACCTGGGTGCTTCACCTGGCCCCACACCTGAGCTCCAGCCTCAGCCCAAGCCCTGCCCCCAGCCCTTTTCCCTGGGTATTCCCCCAGTCTGGAAAAACCCCACACCGCACTCTAACTCCCCTGCCAGCCACAGAGGGGTGGCCCCAGCAGTGTGGGAGGTACCTTTTCAGTGTCAGTGCAAACTTGGATGGCATTGGGAATGAGCCGTGCTGTCTTTTCCTTGGTCATGGAGCAGATGTCCTTCAAGCGAACTGTCAGCTGCACCAGGGAGGGAAAAACACCGGGAAAGGGTGAGAAAAGGTGAGAAAAGGGACAGAAGAGCCCTTCCAAGGCAAACCTGAGCACAAAGCCCAGCTTCAGGGCAGCACAGGGAGAGCCTTACCAGCGTCTCCCAGCGGAAGATGTTGCTGTAGAAGCAGATCCAGTTCTCGGAGAGGTAGAGGCGGCCCTGCAGGAGAATGTCTCGTTGGAGAGCACATGAGTAATCTGTGGGAGACAGCAGCGGTCAGTGAGGAGCACGAAAACCAGAAGAGGGACGGCCTAAAGGTGAGGATGAGCAGCAGCATCCAGAGGAGAAGCCACTCGACACAGCAAGGCAAAGGCAGGACCAGCAGGAGCTGGGCCCCAGCTGCTGCTGCGTCCACTGGGCTGTTTCCTCCCAAGGGCACGTCACAGACAATCCCTCTCTCCCTGACTGATGGTCCTGCCTTATCAGCTGGTCACTCTGCAGCATCCCACGTGCTATTTCCAGATTTAATCTGTCTTTTCCTCTCTGCCTGCCGGTGTCACTGTGCATTTCTCCCCCAGTTTAAGCATCCCTAACGATTTCCAGCCCTCTGCCAGGCCGGGCAGCTTTCACCAGCGTGAGGCACGGGAGGGGATCACCAGTTATGTAAGACACAGCAGCAGATGCCATGCACCAGGCATCTCACCAGCTGCGAGGTGAGGTTTGGGAAGGGCAGCCCTGTGTGAGCAGGGATGCTGGGAAAAAGGGAGGTGTGTACATCATTCCCCACCATATGAGGAAAACCCCTCAGAAAACACAAAACCCCTCAGAAATGGGGCTCTGCCTGTGCTCCAGGCAGACAAAGCAGCCTTGCTCCTCAGTGGCAACGTCTGGAGAATCAAAATCTGGACGGATTTGTGCTGATTATCCCCCCCTAAGCACAGCACTGGCCTTACCTACGATGAGGCGCTCCGTGTCCGGGAGCTGCTTGAAGAGCTTCCTGAAATCCTCGTTCCGCTGTTTGTAGGTCGGACTCAGCACCTGCGAGGAACAGAGAGGGGCTGGTGAAGAGAGGGGCAGCCAGGAGAGCAGGGGCACGGAGAGGGGGAGACGGGAACACCTCGGAACAGGAGGAGGGGGATCGGATGCACTTACAGAGCGTGAGGCCAGGAGCTCCCATCGCAGCCCGGCGATGGGAGGGTTTGGGCTTTAGTGCAGGCAGTGAGAGGAAGAGGAGAACCTGACTTGGAAGAGCAAGTCCAGCGTAGAAAGGCTGCACACCCCTGCCTGCACAAGCTGTGGCTGCAGAGGAATTCCCTCTCCCTGCAACCCTACACTGCCCAAGGTACAACGTGTGCTCTGCGTGCAACGCATCGGCCACCTGCCAACCCCCAGGGACGGCACAGCTACCCCAGGAAAGGGGTGATTTACCCCAGAAAAAGGGTGATTTACCCCAGAAAACAGGTCATCCACCTCAGAAAAGGGGTCATTCGGCCCTGCCTGAGCCTGAGCAACCACTGTCCCCAAGAGCTCAGGACTCCCCATGCCCACCCCTCTCCCCACCGAGCAAACACACAGCCACGTGCTGGGATGGTGAGGACACTTTTGAGGGGTTCAGAAAAGGGTCTCCCACGGACTGAACCGTGTCCTGCACCTGTTTGGTGTCCTGGCCTCAGGGAAGGGCTCGGGAACACGGGGCTGTTGGCTGGAGGGTGACCAGGCTCCTCTCTGGGGTTACTGAGCCATGATGTGACTGCCCACACCTCCCACAGCCCGTGCCCGCTGCTCCCAACAGCCACAACCTCTCCTGAGGGCAGAGCTTCAGAAAAGGCAGGTGCGAATTCCTGTCTCCCAGAGAATCTGCAATGTTCTTTCTCCCACAAATGTAGAGAAGAAGCCTCCTGGGGTACAACCTTTTCCCATCTCCATTCCTTCCCAACAATCCTATTCCAGAGGCACTGATCTCCCAGAGCAGAAAGGTGGGAGCCCACCAGCAAGGGCCCCAAAAATCTGAGATTAGAGAAGGCAGCTTCAGCTTGAGAATGGTGTTGGAGCCACAGGGGTGGGAGGAATGCAGAGTTTATTTAGAATTATCCTCACAGCGCTGCCAAATGCTGTCAGATCCCAGCAGATTTGATGCTGGTTGTCAAATCACAGACAACCCCTCGCCCCCAAAAGCATTCCCTGTTCCTCACACCGACTCAATGGACTAGAAACAGAATATTCCAGCGTCAGCTCAGCACTTCCGAGCCTTGCTCCAGCCCCAAAGGAAAGGATCTCACTCCGAGTAAAATCTGCCAACCAGCAGATGACAGAAATATGAATTTGACTTACCGAACTCCCAGCCTGAACATCTGGAAAGGATCTTGGTCTGAGATGGGCTCCAGCAAGAGCCCAAGCCCAAGATTTCCAGGAACAAGCAGACAGGATGGGGACGGAGTGGGGAACAGGGATTACAAGCAGGGCTGAGCTCTGGGGCTCAGCGCAGCCCAACTCAGCAGGAGTTTCCACGTGGAGGAGCCTCCAACACAGCCTGGCTAAAACCTGTCCTAACAGAGGCTCTGCTCAGCCCCAGCAGCTCTGCCAGGGTGCAAACAGCTCCGTTTAGAGACACTCACAGCTGGGATTTCATCTGGTCCAGGGCTGACATCTCCTCGAGAGAAGTCCACAAGTCCCTCCGGGTCCCAGCGCAGCCATGGCAGCTCTTGATTCAGGAAAAGATCCCAGAGAGAGCCACACTCCAGCAGGGAATCCATCGCCCTCCCTCAGCTCTGGCACAGCTCCCTGTGTCCACTCAAACTCAGCTCTTCCTGCTCCCACCGCTCCTTGTTTATGTCCAAAGTCGAGAGAGGTGCAGCTTGGCAGGAGTTTAGGTGCCTTCCCCCGCTTTCCTGCCCACATCCAGCTCGTCCGAGGCAGCCCCTGAGGATCTGAGCGAGGATCTGCCCTCTGGAGGACTTTTCCCAAAGAGGCTCATCGGGGTAACTGTGCTGGCAGTCTGTCACCCTCTGTGCTCTCCTGCTGCAGCCTCAGCAGCTGCTCGCTGTGGGCATCCCCTGCAGCAGCCCTGGCAGGTGTGTGCAGGGCACAGCCAACGTCCAGGAGTGCCAGATCCCACCCCAATCAGCTCCGGCCGCCGGCCCCCACCGGCCCCGCTGCGACTCACGCGGCTTCCAGGACCTGACAGGAAGGCAAACAGCTCCGAGTTCAGCTTTTCCCCCTCTTTGGAAGCAGAAAGGCAGCGATTCCCACTCCTCAGTGCCTGCCTCGGGCTCTCCCCTGCAGTCCCTCTCTGCTGTCAGACGCAGCCTCGGTCTCTGTGCTTCTCATGGCAGGGGCGGGTGGGGAAGATCCCAAAATGACTCGCACATGCCTCGAGTTACTGGGGCCGGGGAATTCTGCCGGCCAATGCCCTGCAGTAACCCAGGCTCGGCCCTGCCTCCCAGCAGATGTTTCCTGTAATGGAAAGTTGCTGGACAGAGTGTGCTGGGGGAGGCGCGAGGGGAGCAGGAGAGACCGGGCTGAGGGATGTGGCTGGGAGGAACCAGCCAGGGGAGATCCAAAGGGGCAGAAATCCGAGGGGCTGCACCACTCCTGGGTGTACCTCTGAGCCCACTCTTCTCCCCCCAAAAAACAGGGCTTTTTAGGATTCATTCATTAGTCTGATCACTTTGAAAATGAAGGGCAAGGGCTTCCTCCAGGAAATGAACTCCCTGCAGGTCCAGGAGATTGCTTGGGGTGCTGGCACCCCCTGTGTCCCTCTGCCCCGAGCCCCAGCCTCTCCATCTCCCTGCTCAGGTGAGGAAGTGCCCAGGTAAATGCCCACAGCAGGGCACTAGATCCGCTCAGCTGTGAGCAAACACTGAAATAAACCCCTCATTCTTCCTGAACTGGGCACACAGATCTCAAAAAACACCAAGCAACCAGCCCAGCCCGTGCAGAGGCACTGCTCCACCCCAGGCCAGGGGTGCAGTTTGCTCACTGGCGAGCTCTGTCTGCTCAGCTGCACCCCAAAATCCTCACTGCTGCTAGGGAGCACTCAGCTCTCTCCATTCAGCACTGCCAGAGGGAAGCAGAGCCTCCATCTGCACCCCAAGATGAGGGAATATTAAAAAACCCCACATTCTGTAGACTGTGAAGGACAAAGAACTGGGATTACAGCCACCTGCACTGCTTTACTGCATGGCCCTCTTGGCTGGGAACTCCAAATGGGATTGAATGCAAAACAAACCCCACCAGGATGGTTCTGTCCCCACCCCAGGCACCTGCCTCTGCAGGGATGAATGGCAGCAGTGATGGGGAGCTGACCTGGAGCTGGAGGCAGCAAACATTAACTGCTCTGCAAACAGAGACGGGACAGGATGGCACTGCCCAGGTGGGGGAAGAGGCTCCGTGGGGAAATGGGGACAAAAGGGTCACTCCCCGTGGGGACATCTCCCCGTTACGCACAAACAAATCCCCCACGGGAAACCTACAGCAAATATTGCTGGGGGATGGGACAGGACAGGGAAGTCTGAGAACACAAAACCTGTGGAATGTTGAGTCTTGGACAGCACAGGCCACAGAAAACAGGGAGCAGAGGTGGCACAGAGGAGAAGGGGAAGGAAAATCCATCCAGTTGCATGACTGATGGACTTGTGTGATTTAAATCGCTCCTGGAAAACTACTGGAATAAACAGAACACCTTCCCTGCTCGTGTGGGAGAGTTTAGACCCCACTGACAGCAAGGCTGATATGAAAAACCAGCAAAGAAAGTGGCCACTTGTCCCACAGCATCTTCCCTAAACCCATTCTGGTTGCTCAGATTCTCCTTTTTCCTTTTTCTCCCTTTAAAAGTGAATGAAAAGCAGAGGAAGACGCTTCAAAGTAATCACCGGCCCTCTGGGCTGGAAAATGGATCTGAGTTCATCATCACACGAGCTTGCACCAAAAGTTCACTGCTGATTTAGTGCCTCTACAGCCCAGCAACTGAGCCAGGCTGGTAATCCACACACTGGAAGTCATGGAAAATCTGACAGGATGAAAAATACCTGAAAGGCAGGGAGTTACCATCGCTCCAGAAATAATTTGATGAAATGGTTACTGGGACTTGGAAGATGATTGTGCTGATTTACAGAGAAAAGGGCTCTTCAACACCTCGCTCACTCATCAGGCCTGGATTTTTGCATTAAACTCTGTTCCTGTGATTGCTTCTGCTGAGGGAGGCTCAGGCTGCCACCCCTGGGAAAGGTGTTTCTGATGTTCTCCCTAAAACTAGGCATCATTCCCCTTGGTCTCTACAGAGAACGCTTCACTCTCTCCAGCAGCTGAGCTTCCCCTCCACTCTGGTATCCACAAGGTCTCCAAGAAAAAATACAGCACTCTAAGACCAGCCAGGGCTGATTTCTTATCAGTCTTGTGATGTCTGGCTATTCTTCAGAACCTCAAGAGCTGCTCAGAGTTGCCCACAAAGGCCCTTTGCAGCATCACAACCCACCACAGACCCTCAGCCAGCTCCTCCTGCACAGGCTTTCCCTGCAGTTTTCCCAAAGGAAAACTCTGGGCTCTCCCCTTTACCTGCCTCCTCACTGGCATTTTGGGTTTATTTTTGAGACTTTGACTCCTGCCAGGCTGAGAGCTGCCCTGTGTGCACAGATTTGTTTGCAGAGTTGCAGGAGCAGGGCCCCTGTCCCACTCCCTGCAATCCTCAGGGCAGACTTTGCTCTCCCAAACACAGGTGGGAAGGACTGGGCTCCTATCGATCTGCCTAGACTGACTGGGACAGCAAATATTCCTAGTTTTCTGATATTTATGAACACCTGAAAGAGACAATTGGTGTCTTTTCACTGCTCAGGTCAGTTACAGAAAGAAGAAAAATATTCAAAGCATGTGACAGATAAAAATAAAGGAATACAGAGCAAGGCAGAGCTTGGGATGTAAATGCTGAAGTGTAAAACCTGATGGATTTAAATCTCACCTCTTCCCTGGTGTCAACTGTGTTTTCTCTAACTTTTCAGGATCATCTTATCTATTCCCTTTTCCAGAGCACCCTCTGGATTCTCCTGATGCCTGGTGCTGAATTTGAGAAGCAAGCTTTGCTGCAGAGCAGCAGAAATGCTGCAGGATATTGAGACACACACCCTAATTTAGGGACAGGGAAGCAGAAGGATTCAGAGCCCAAGTGAGGCAGAATGAGGCAGGAAAACCACGGCAGGTTTGCCAGGCTCAGGGCCTCAACTGTGACACAGAAACGAGAGCTCTCCACGCTCAGAAATGGGGCCCTTTGCCCAAATCCCAGAGAGAAGAAGGAAGGAGAGAGATTTTACCCCTGGCAGCAAAATATCTCTAGTTTGTCTCTCACTGCAATGACATCTGCTGGGTGACACATTCCTCCTCCCGGGTGTGGAGTTACTGACACCCCCACAGACAGAGCAGTTCCTCCTTGGGGTCCTCGGGGAAGTGAAACACAAATTTCCCACCTCTCTGAGCACCTCAGGTGTCTGTACACCTGCGTAAGGCACATCTCTACTTCAGTAAACAAAACTACAAAGGAAGTTTAGTTTTAAGCTCTGAGGTCTGTTTTTTTAAAATGAGTTTAAAATAATAAATCAATTAACAGTAATTCACCACGCAGACACACGACCCAAAGCACGCACAGCTGATGGTTAAACCACAAGTGACCAACAGATTCTTCCTCCCTAAAAACCACAATATTTCCCAAACCAAAGTCTCCATGTCCACAATTCTTCACTTAAAGGCACGAGAAACACCGCAGGGACTTTTCCTTTCCACCGACCTTCTGCTCTTCCACCACGAGGACACGAACACAAAGCAAACCCCAAAAGGCTGAGTGCATTTATTCCCAAACTGGGGTTCTCTTCTCAATCTCACAGTGCACCTGCACCGGCTTGCATTTGTCCTCTGGAAAGCCAAGCAGAGAAAGCACAACCAGGGAGAGGGCCAGGTCTGCCAAACCAACCCATGGCCTCACTTCACCCCTTTCCTCCCACTTCTCCGTGGGGCAGGGATGGCAATCCCAAAAAAGCACTGCTGGGATCGAAAGGAGAACACACAAGGCAGGAGAAGTTGGTGGCATCTTGAGGAAAAAAAATAAGAGAAAAAGGAATCCAGGAGAGGGAAAAGGGAGGGTTCCAACTGGCAAAGAGGGATGCAGTGCTACAGAGACAAAAGGACCAGTTAAAAGCAGCAAAAAAAATGAAGAACACTGGTGATGCCCTGGGGATCTTTGAGGACCATGTGCTCTTTGAGGCACGGATTATTTTTTGGGTTGGTTTGCACAGTGCCTGGCACCCAGGGCTGCTGAGCTGGCACAGAGAACAATGTGGAGGGTGTTTGCTCCGGGCATGGTGGGATTTATGTAAAATGAAAGTGGGGGAAAGTGAGCACAGGAAATTGTGAGGCTTCGTGAAGAGGCAGATTCCACTGATTCACTTCTAGAGCTGCTCTCGGAGGGGAAAGGAATGGAGGAATCAGAATGGCCCAAACGACAGAAAAATCCTGCCTGGAAGGAGCTGGCAAAGAAGGGGAACTCTATCAAGGAGGTGCATTAGCAAATTTTTAATGGAAAGAATACTGCCAAGTAGGACTGACTGACTTCCTGGAGTCTGTGCCTCATCCATATTTTCACACTGCTGCTTTTATCTGGCCAGAACGTCTCTGCTAACTAGAAAATGGGTTTGTTTTGTTTTGTTTACAAAGGAAAATAACGGGGTGGGGTGGGGAAAAACCACAAAAAAATGCAGCCAGTGCTTACTCTCCGGATGTACTGTCTCTCATGCTGAAAATATATGGAGGAAAAACAAGAGAACAGAAAGATAAGATAGAGAGGACATGAAAACACAAGAGACCCACAGAAGCAGACCACAGCAAAGCATCATGCAGCAGGGAACGGAGCTCAGCAGCTACAGGCAGAAGCAGTAAGAGCCAAAGTCACCTCTAGCCTGGTGACAGAGTCAGGTTTTGGCAGCAGCTCAGGCCGGGGCATCTGCTCACAGTCCTTATCTGCCGCTTCTCCACCAGTTTGGCCCACCTTGGTTTGTATTTTACTCTTAATGCCACTGCCTCTACCCCTCTCTGCCTCGGAGATCTCTTCCTGCCCGTGCTGTTCACACCCAGCAGGTTCCTGACCCTGCCTCCCTCGCCTCTGCCCAACCTGCCCACGCTGCTTCAGCCCAAATCCCCCACTCTGCTGGCCCCCACTCTGCTGTCTGGCGGCTGCAGGAGGGCAGGAATCGTGGCTGACCGTGGGATGGCTGCTGCATTTACCTATGGCTACTCCAGAGCCTCGAGGGTGGGGGCCCGACCGTGCAAAAGTGACACCGACTTTGTGCCCAGAGCGGGGCCACTCGTGCTGGCAGAACGGAAAGAACACCAAGGCAGAAGCAAAGGGTGGTTGGTGCTTCTACGGGGCCCGTGGAAAATAATTCCTCTCTCGCCCCCGCACCGCCCTGAGAGATGCAAAAGGGTTTGCAGGGTGGCAGCTCTGTTTGTCACCACGTGTCACCACACCACGGCCCCCATGCTGAGAAACCAGAGGTGCAGGATGTGGGGAGCAGCACAAGAGTGACCCAAAGGACGAAGCTTCTGCTCTCTGTCTCTGGCACCCCTCTCCTCAGGATGCCAGCCCTCCTTTGCCAGTGCTGAGCCATTTCCACCTCCTCCTTCTGGAAATGGTCAGAGTGCCCCAGTGCCACTGCAAAGCCCCTTTGCACCTTCCCCCCGCCCAGCCCACAGCACCCAGGGACAAGAGAAACTGGAGTACTTACATTATACCAACTCTGGCTTTTCTGTAAGGACAAAATAAAAGAGAAGCATTAGTTAGCACAGAGATCTTAGGATCAAAAAGAAAGAGGGACAGAGAAAGCAGCTCCAATCTGGTTTGTATCATTAGTGAAGTGAAAGTGGGATTAAACAGAAGATTTCAATGGATTTCACAGTGTGGTCTAACAGAGTTATCCCCAGTTACAGGAGCAAGGGACAAATCCAGCAGCAGGAGCCTGGAGTAAGAGACAGTTCAGGCCAAGGTGTGCATGTCCACATGCACACACACACAGACATGCTGCCACCTTGTCTGCAGACCAGCAGTGCCAGCCAGCAACAGAGGAGCTCATCATCACATCATCACCATCACATCATCACTGCCAGCTGTGTTTTTAGGGGCTTCATTCTTCCACTGGCCGGGTGGCAAATCTCACATTGCCTCGAACAGCCCTTGAGGCACTGCTAAGGGCAGGGACACGGCTTTGCTCACAAAAGGCAAATGTTCCAAGAGTATTTTGAATTTTAAAAGGGACACACACACACAGAGCCAAGAAAAGTGCTGTAGAAAATCGCTAAAAAAGCTAAGCAAGGAAAAAAAAAAAAAGGCTGGGATTTTTATTTTTTTTTTTCAGCATTTCAGTGCACACTGTTTTGTATCATCTGCACAAGTGATTTTTTTTTAATTTTTTTTTTTGTCCTTATCATGGCGTTTCAGACGGTTTGAGAGGACGGGCCACATGTCACATTGGAGTACACAAAAGAGCTGGCTCAGCTTGGAAAGTCACGCTCGGCAATTTTCAGCTGGAGGTGAGATTTATCTGCACAGGGAGAGGAAGAAATGAGTTTTCCACTCCCGCTCCAGCCAGGCTGGCTTCCCAACGGCAGGACACTGGGCAGAGCTGACAGGATACACAGGAATCCCCCTTTTTTGGGGGGATTTACCTCAGGGCAGTGAAGCCTGGGGGCACTGCAGCCTTGCCCACCCAGGGTGGGCAGCTCCAGCTGTGCTGTCCCCCTCTCCCAGCCACTTCCACATTCCATTTGTGGGAGCTGAGGATAACACACAAGGACAGAAGCAACATTTCACTGCCCTTCCTCCTTCGAAGCCATCTTGCTTCTGACCTTGGAGAATTTTCCAGGCTTTGCAGCCAGCTGGGAAGGGGAAGGGGAACATTCTGTGCCTTGCCACAGCGGCTGCGGGAGTTTCCCTGGGAATTCAGCTCATGGCCACACAGAAACTGCCTGCCCTGGGGCAGCCCCCCGAGGGCACACAGGGTGTTCTGCCACAGGAAAGGGGGAGAAGTGCTCATGAGACCAGACTGGAGGTTTCTGTGAAGACACAGGGGCTGCTCTGTTGCCTGCCCTGGATCTCCCCGTGTGCCCCTGCCACCACAGAACCTCGCTGGCACCCGGATCCCACTCTCGGGGCCAGCATTTCTGTAGGATCCACTGCAGAGCTCCCCGTTTTTCTGCGCTGGCCTCTAATGAAAAGCCCCACAGTAACACAGTACATGGGCTAAAATACAAAAATTTGACATTAAAAAGAGGAACATCCCTTTTCCCCCAAATCCCAGGGAAAGATGATGAGCTGAGGGACTGAACACAGAGTATGGCTCATCAGCCAACCAGAGGCATTTCCTCTTCCTTCCCACTCTTTTCCATACTTGGCCATACCCTCCATTCATAAAGGATCGGGTTGAAGTCATCCCTCCCTGCAAGTAGGACGTGGAAAAAAGCCTTATGCAACGCAGTCTACACTAAAAAAAGAACCAGGGTAATTAATCTAAACCATGCACACAGCACCTTGTCCTCAGGAGCACAGGGCCCGAGATGGAGTGATTTTCCTGCAGATTTGTTTTGCCATCTGTCTGCCTTAATGAGCAAAAGGCGTAACTCAGAAATTCCTGGTGGAAAAAAACCCTCATAATCAAACTATAATTGGCACACACACAACAGAGGCACTGCTGTCACTGTGGCTTCTAAATCAGGGTGCCCATGCTGTGGTGTCAGCACAACCCAACAGGATTTCACTCCCCTCTGCTGCATTCATTGCAGGAACTAATTTGTTTTCCCCTCCTCACATTGAGGAAAATTTGATTCATGTGAATTTCCCCAAATCAAGGGTCCTCTATAAAGGAGCTCTGCAAGTTCTTCTTTAAGCTCTTCCACACCAAAATAATTATACTGGCATCCATAATTATACTGACATCTGTAATTTTACCAACATCCTTAATTATACCAACATTCAAACCTTAACTTTTCCCTCCACCAAGCTTACAGACTTGTCCAAAATCCAAAGGAACCTCAGCCCTTAAATCTCTCTTCTATTTTATCTTTCTTTTTTTGTCTCACTGAGAGTCAGAATATAGGGAGAATGCGAACTGTGAAAATCAAGAGACAGTAAAATGGAGAAGGAGGGGGGAGAAAAAAGAAAGAAAAAGGAAAAACATATTCTTACTTTGAGCAGGTTAAGTCTGTCATACTGGAAAAAGAAACCATAAGCATTAGAACTGAAAAGAGAAAATAAATAACTAACAGAAGAAAGGGGTTGCACACAGACACGGAGAAGATGGGACTGGACTGCAGAGACGACGCTACAGGAGCACAGAGCAGAGCTCGTGGTTACGAGGGGGCTGCAACCAGGAAGAACTCTGGAGGAATGTGAGAAATGGGAGTATTTGCTCTAAGCCTCGAACTGTTGCCCCTAAATATCCATGATTTAGCGACCTCCCGTCTGGCGCACTGCTAGGGAGGGTTACAGCTCTGCAGGGCACACAGGTCACACGAAAAACTTCACCCTGACAAAACTCCATCCAAAAGGAGCTTCTGCCTCTCAGCATCGCTGGCAGCAGCAGCACAGCTCCCTCCTCGCTGCTCCCAGGGGAACAGAAACCTTTTGCCGAGTGAATGACGTGCCACAGAGCTCTAGGAGTATCCCCAAATCCCTTTTACAGCTGGGGAAGCAGAGGCACAGAAGCAGGCTGAGGGCAGAGCTCGGAACAGATTCCAGAGCCCTCTCTCCTGACCTGTGCACTTCCAAAATCTGAGCTGCCCACCCGGCTTCTAAATGGCCATAACTCAAGGAAATGGATGGAATTTGTTCCCCAAACCCTCACCCCAGCCCAAAATGATCAGGATTTCATTACCTACTACCTAAAAGGGGGGTTGTCCCACCCAGTGGGAGGGGTGAATGAGAAGACACAGCCAAACTCTTCTCATGGTGGCACACTGGAAGGACAAGGTGCAACAGTTATAAGCTGCAGTCAGGGACATTCTATGTGGAGAGGAGGAAAAAGCCTGTTCACAAGAGTGGTTAAGCACTGGAGCAGGGGCCTGGTGAGGCTGTGGGATGTCCAGCCTTGGAGGGCTGCAAAATTTGGCTGGACAAGGCTTTAGACCAAGCTGGGTTAACCCTGCTTTGAGCAGGGGCTTTGGTGAGAGACCTCCTGAGATCCCTCCTGACCTAAACTGTTCTACAACCCCCAGGATCTGCACCGAAATTCATGTTTTCCCCCTAACTTAATATAAATCCTCAGCATCCACCATTAGCTACAGGCATTGGGAAGAATCTGAAGGAAATCACTTTTATCCTCGGGCAAGAGCAAAATAAGTTTAAAAAATACGTTATTTCATCGTTGGCTACTAGCAAAAAGATGGGTTTTCCCCGAGTTTGGAAAGGCAAAAGCCTAAGGCTGACTCAGCCCTTGGTCCGTGGCACACTGGTGAGGTCAGGGTGGCAAAGCAAGCTCTGGGGAAGATTCCCTCGGGATGCAATTCCAGTGCTTAAAAACTCCTGGCGAAGCGCTCCCTCTGACGGCAGCGCTGCAGCACCACAGAACACGACAGACAAAAGAGGGCAGGGGACTCAAAGCAGATCTGTCAGCAATTGTACCAACACAGCAGCAAACTCATGGGCTCAAGCTGTTCCACCTCATTAGCCAGACAGGTTGGGAAACCAAACCACTCTTCCTGCAGGAGATGGGTGGGGAGAGGAGAAGAGGCTGAGAAAGGAGAGTTTAAAAATGTTTGCCCTCGAGTTCTTTGTTCCTAAGCTCTCCCTGTAGGAGCAGACCGCAGAACCATCGGCGTGGGGAGAAGCAGGGGGTTTAGTGCCTGAAATGCTTCGTTTGTGCCAGAGGAAGCAGCTTGTGGAGCTCAGAGCAGAGCTCCGGGCTGCGCGCTCCATGGTCCTCGTGGCTCCAACTCCGAATATTCTGCGTGTGTGTGTGAGCAGGGCAGGAGGCTCTGACAGGCTGCTGGGGGTCCTGCCTGGGCTCCCCTTCCCTCTGAACCCATCTGGGCTCCACTTCCCTCCTGTTTCTCCAGCTGCCCCACAGGGGTTGGGTTTTTCCCTCTCGGAGGAGCAGGGGCTGGCTGCAGGCACCTCCCAGCACCTCTGCACGCCCGTTTTACACAGACTCCACCCTGCTCCAGGCTTCTTCCCACCAAGCCCTCTGCTAAAACCCTCTGCACCTCCAGCTTACCACAGCCTGGCCTGGCCCACATACCTCTACTCACCAGCAATCCTGTCAGGCCTCTCTGCTACTCCAGACCTTCCACAGCACTTCTTTCACACCTCACCTGAGACTTTAGTCCCACAGTGCTCCTCTGCAGTTATCCCAGCTACAGATACCAAGCACAAGACAATCTGTCTAAAAAAAAGACATAAAGAAGCTTCCAGCAGACACCAGCAAACCATGCAAGGTCAGGCTGGCCACAAGGACCAGGACCAAGGGGAGACAGTGAGCCAGCACTGCTCTCTGAGAACTGGCCTAGAAGGAAACCTAAGGCATCCACCGGGGAAAGGCCAAGACAAGGATTTTGTGGATTGAGAAGCCATCCAAGCCATTCTGCTTTCATAAAGTGGAAATGCCAACAGCCTGGCACTTTCTCCAACACCATCCCACCTGCGTTTCTGATGTTTCCACTCTTCTGGGGGTAGCACAGAGGTGTGAGATCAAATCCCAAACAATCTTATCTCCAATTCAAGCACCCACAGAGGGATCTTCCACTTGTCACCTCTCAGAGCGAGCCCATGAATTCTCACAATTCATTTGGGACAGGTCTGTTCTACCAGATCCAAGCTGGGTTCATTTGAAATCACTGATCTTTAATATTTACATCACACAGGAGAGCGTGCGAGGGCAGTAAGCTGAGATCACTGGCCACAAAAATGCTATTCATTGTGAAAAGCAGGGAAGAAGTCATGGAGAACAACCCTTGTTTCTGAAATCATGGAGGAAGAAGAGAGGAAAGAGAAGGGATCGTGGCTCTGTTCAACTCCAGAGGATTTCTCCCTGGCAGAGACAGCAGCTCACTTCAAGGGAGAGGGGAAAGCAGAACTTAAAGGCTAAAATGATTTGGAAGCAGCTGAAGGGGTGTGATGAGCAGGCCAGTTCTCGCTCCGTGTGAGCAAATATTAGCGAGATCCCAGTGATGTCAGTGAAACCAGCTTCCAGCTACAGGCACGGGCTGAGCTCTTGCTGACATTCTCGCAGCCACAGCAGGAGAATGCCTGACTGGGGTCAGCACTCAGCACCACGGGGAGGGTTCCTGAGTGATGAGACAGCTCTACAGTGGGGGACAGGAGAGAAAAAAGAAGGCTTACTTTGGAGAGGCGCTTGTGTGACTTAATCGGAGAGAAAGCATGCAGGAATGAAAAGAGAGAAATTAGGGAAAGAAGAAAAATTACCTCGCAGATCAAGAGAAGGAAAACCCACACACCCAACAGAGAGCATTGTACCCCCCCTTCCTTGTGGAAGCACCAGGAATTAAAGTTAAGCTTTAGTAGTCAGCGTGTTGGTAAAAATCTCACTCCCACGACCTTAATTCCCAGCATTTTGAGGGCCAGGAAGATGCAACTCCTCTCTGTGAGTCCTCCTTCCCAAGGAGCCCATTTCCCTGAGAGCATCCCCAGCGTGGCTACGAGCACGGCGTGCCCTGCACCCTGCCTGCCTCCATCCCACTGGGAGCTTCCTTTTGGGAACACAGTGCTGGCAACCCCGTCCTGAGGGTGTCACCCAGCCCTGGGACGGGGTTTGTAGGTCACTGTGTGCACAGGAAGCCAGGCTGACCTCAAGGGCAACCTCAGAACGCAAACGATTCAGCTTGAAAAACCCTTTTCCCCCCTCTTTGGAACGCACAGACTCCCCCCGTGGTGGTGAAAGATCAGAATGTGGGCCACTGAGTCCTGTTCCCTCTGCTGAGTGGCCACAAAGGGGAGGGGATGAAGACTCCTTGTGTGTGACAAAAGTCCAGCAATAAATCAGGCAAAGATCTAACAATTCATTTTACACAAGCCATCAGAGTTATGCCTGTGAAATTATTCAGGCTGAAACGTCTCACTTCAAAAATCTGGGCAAACACAAGTGCTCCTGACAGCTGATTTATAACACAACACTGATATGATGCCAGGGTTATAATCAAAGGTTGGTTCGGTTCCCCAGGCCCTCGTGTGTGTTTTACCCGGTCCCACTGCTCACACAAAAACCTAGAGCCAAACCTGAAACCCTCTTCCCTTGCACAGCAAAGACAAGGCTGCTTCTAACATGGTCCAAAGACACAAAATCTTCCTGGGGAAAATATCAGCTACCCTGGGTGAGCCAGTCGTAACATTGCAGCCATGGAAGGAATGGGCAGAGGGCTGGAAAACCGATTCTGGGCAACCTGAACCTCATCTCAGAGGGCTGGGGCAGGACTGGGGAAATGCACAGGCCCTTCACAGGGGAAATGTTATTTGTTCCATGCCCCTTCACGATCCAGGTGATAAAAAGTAACTGCAACAGCTGATTTTCAAGTCTTTCTCAAAACCACGGAGCCTCCCAAGGAACAGGACCTCGACTACACAAAGTTGTAACCAATGAGTTGACTCAGAGCTGTGCTGAAGTCTGACCCGGGCAAAGGACTCCAGGTTAGGAGAACCTTCAGAAATACGATGGGAGAAGAGGGAGGGAGGTCAGACAGAGAAATAAAAGGCAGAGGACAAAGCCAGTGTAGGGCAAGCCCAGCACCAGGGACGTCGTGGCCAGAGCCCTCTGCTCGCTCCTCACCTTGGAGTTCTTGGCCCCGCTGCGGCCTGACTGGGAGGAGCAGCTCCGCTGGACACCCTGCTCCGGCGTGGACGGGGATTTGTCCGAGGAGTGGTCGGAGCCCTTCTCCACCATGGCGTCCCCCGGCGCGTCCTGCGGCGTGGGCGAGCGGGAGCGTTTGCGCAGGATCGGGGAGCAGGCGGGCGTGCTGCGGTTGGAGTTACTGGCAGTACTGCAGGGGGAGAGAAGGGAGAGGGAGAGCGGGGTCAGCCACCTCCAGACCCAACGCAGCCGCGCCCCGAGCTGTGCTGCACCCCCAGATCTCCCCGGTGCAGCGGGCAGAGCTGCTTCCTGAACTAACGCACCCCGCGCCCCCGCGGAACTCGGGCAGCTCTCGCTTACCAGAGGCAGAGGAACCGCTGGCAGAGCCTCTCTCCACCCTCCCTTCAATCCCTCAGACCACAGAGCAATGCCCACGAGAACGAACTCGTTGAGTCCTGCGGGCTCCCAGAGTTTCAAGCAATGATCAGAGCTCGGAAAAATTAAACGTGCGCTCAAGAACGAGGGAGGTGGCAGCGAGTTCTCAATACAGCCTCACTCTGCCCCTCCTTTACGAGTGCAGCTCTTCTCGACAGGATGCACGAAAATGGGGTCACACCTTTCAGAAAACACCCCATCAAAGAGCATCAGAAACGCTGGGGCTCTGCGAGGGGAGTCATGATGACATCCAATGCAGCATTTCCTGTACAGAACCATCCTTTCCCACACCAGTCAGAGCTGGGCGTGAAAATGGTTTGCTCTGACCTAAAAGCCTTTGTGATTAAAAAAAATAGTAAAATTAAGTTTCTCTTTCATAACGGGAAAAGCAAGGCCTTCCAGAGTTTTACAGAAATTATGAGGGGAATGGAACTCCTCATCCTCTTTCCTCAGCAAATGCCTCAGTACCCAGACCAGCAAGCCAGGAACATCCATATTAACACAGAACAGGAAAACTCAGATTTCCTCACTGCTCCTTCTCTTTTGATGCCTCTCCTTCCTGCCAGGCTCCTCAAAATACCAGATGCTACACCCATTTTTCCCTCCGTCGCTCATTTCCTTCAGGAGTCAAATCTATTTCCGAGCAGCCCAGACATCCTCGAGGCTTTTCCAGCTGGTCCTGCTCAAAGTCAGCAGAGTACAGAGGAGCCTGGGCTCTGTGCTAACTTCTTCAGGACCCTGTTATCTCATGAGCAACGCCAAACAGGCCACATCTGACAGCAGAGGCAACAGGAAAAGGAAGGAGGAATTACAACTGCAAGGGACTGAATTAAAGAAGTTGGTACAATCAGACTCTCAAGGGCTACAATTTAAGCCAAATTACATCCCGCACTCACAATGACGCACAGCAAGGATACTCCAAACGGATCATTTCCTCCCTGAAAATCTCCAAGAGTTGAACACGTGCCTGAGGCTTCATTAATTCCCAGGTTAAAAATCATATCCATCTCTTCTTACCTCTGCAGATGCCAAAACCATTTTACAAGCATTAGGTAGATACGAGCAGACAACGTAACACAACTCCTCCAGCAGTTATCAGGTTTGGGTTGGTTTGGTTTGGGACAAACTGGTCTCGTAAATTCTCCTTTATTTGCTCAGTGCTCGTGTCAACGCACAAGTGATGAAACTTTCCCTAAGCAGCCACAGCCAAGCTGCTTATGCAAACAGGGCCAGAGTCAGATTTCCTAGGAGCTGGCAGCGGGCAGGAACAGCAGCATGGAGCTGCACAGGAGCCCCTGAGAAGATGCTGTCACCAATACAAAGTGTGGAAGTTCATACAGATAATGAACAGCCCTGGGAAAATGGGTTTGCGAAATGTTCTGCAGGCAGGAAGCTGGATTAAATTAAACTCTGCTCTGTTACCTATTTCTTCTCAATAGGATGAGAAATATAGATATAGAACAATAAAACCTGCTCAAATATCACCTAAACCCCCAGGAAGCTCCAGGGCAAAGGCAGGCAGAGCAATTCCCCCTCGGCTGGGGGCTCTTCACAAGGAGCAATGGCACATCCCCCAAGTGCCACACTGTCACATCATCCTGTCCTGTCCCTCTCCCTGGACATTGTCACATCATCCTCTCCCTGGACGAGGCACAGGAATACTGAATGCTAAACCAGTGCAGCAATAACTGCAGCAAAATTCAACATTTAATCATTCCAAATAATAACTGAAGCAAAAGACAAATCAAAAAATGATCTGCCCCATTCTCCCAGCAGCACTGCCTGCAGCAGTTTAGGTATATCATGAAGTAAAATTATCAGGGATTTCTTAGTGCACTGAAATGTTAAAAAGCATCAGGTTCCTTCACAGACTTTCAGCTGATCCAGTTAAAATGGGTGTTTCACCTCATCTGTGCTCCTGCTGCTCCTTCTCCTGCTAAACTCAATGTTTAGCAGCCCAGCAGAGCTCTATTAGTGACTCCAAGTTCATCAGCTGTGGTCCCAGAGATGGAAATGGTTCTGAATTGCCATTTTTACAGGCTGTAGAAAATGCAGACTTCTAGTTAAAAACTCTGAATTCCGAGGCTGTGTTGGTCCTGCTTGCCCCCAGCGTGCTTGAGGCAACACAAGCTGGTTTATGTGAGAGGTCCCCAAAAACACAAGGCGGGAATTCAAAGCCATTGTCCCTGCAGCACATCACTGGGCTGAAGTTGTTTGAACAGATGGACTGAGTTTTCCTCTACAGCTCTACAAAACCTGAGTTTACCACGCACCTCAGTCTCATTTTCGGTTCGTGCAAGCTCAGTTTCACTCTGAGCTTAGAGCAGCTCTGTAAAGACCAAGGCAAATTCAGCCCAGGCTCTGTTTGCTTTCAGTTTGCAGTTCTAAGAATTTGCTGCTGCTCAATTAAAAGCCCAGAATGAGCAGCTCAAAACCGGGGTACAGCTGCCATGACATGCAGGTGAAACTCAGGATGAAAATGCTTGAAAGTTTGGTGTTATTTCAGTCTTTTTATGGTCTTACAAAGCTCCTCAAGGTGGGTTTTTCTGTCACAGCCCAGCAGCTGCACAGGACTAGCATCAGCACCGACTTGCTTAGAGCTGGCGATTTTATGTTTGCCCAGGCTCAGCTCACGCTGCCATAGCCACAATTTTCGGTGCCAGCTCTTCCAAGCACAACCTTGGGCAGATTCTGCCTTCCGAGCTCATTTTGTAGTTTGAAAAACTAAATCTATCCACAGATATCGTGTTAGGTGTGTGTGGATTCTCACCTTTGCAGAGATAATGGGGGGGCAAAACAACATCAAGGGCTCCTTCTTTGGCTCTCCCTGGTCAGTGGCACACACATCAAACCCAGGAGGGCTGAACCCCCCTCCTGTTCTCTGATGACTGGGAAAAGCCGAATTTTCCTCACATGAAGGACTCCACAGACAGAGAAAATGGAAAGTCTGTTAATTCTGTGACAGCGAGGATGGGCACAGCAAGCACAGGGCTGCCCCTGCCCCGAGCCCCTCAAAAACTCTCCCTGCTCCTGCCCATTCCCTGGAGTTTGAATCCAGCCCAAGGCACAGCCATGACGAACGCTTTCTGCAGTTGCCATGGCGACCAGGGCCTGCAATTGAACCAGGGAATCAACGCCTGAAATGCCAAAACGGCTTGACCCACTTTGAAAAAAAATAATTGTAATAAATAATGCTTTAGAGACCTAATTGCCCAGAGCGCATTCAGGGCCTCACATCCCCCTGCAGAGTGGCCTTCAGTAGATGAGACAGATTAAGTGAGGGACAGAACACAAACAAGCCCACCTAAGCAGCAGCCCCTTTGCTCCGAGGTGAAAACCCTGCCCGGAGCATTTGAAAGCACAGAAGGCTCAGTTTGTCTCCCTGGTTTATGTCCTTGCTGTCCCTAAAGGAAAAACCCCGTCCTATGGCTGGGAAAATACCATCAGCAAAGCGTGGTGTGGATGGGAAGGGGCCCAGCTCTGCTCAGACGTGGAGGAAAAGCATCAATTTCTGCAGCAGTGTAGTAAAGGATTAGTAACCTGTCAGTGTCTTGAAGGTGGAGTGGGTCTCTTTAGCAGGAATTGTAGTGATAGGACAAGGAATAATAGGTTCAAACTGAAAGAGGGGAAATTTAGGTTGGCTATATGGAAGGAATTGTTCCCTGTGAGGGTGGGGAGGCCCTGGCACAGCGTGCCCAGAGAAGCTGTGGCTGCCCCGTCCCTGGAACTGTCCAAAGATGGGGCTTGGAGCAACCTGGGCTAGTGGAAGGTGTCCCTGCCCACGGACAGATAATGTTTAAGGGCCTTTCCAACCCAAACCGTTCTGGGATTCTACGAGTTTTCCTTCAGCTGGTGGAAAAGAACATTTGGCAATGCACGGACAAGCCCCTGGTCATGCCCTGCTCTGGGACACAAGGCAAGACACAGAAAGGCCGAATTTCCTCCTCCAACAGAGTATTTCCTGTAAAGATCTGCACCAGCTGATGAACAGAACTTCACCAAGCACTCACTTTTGGGAAAGGGATTCCACAAGCTCAGCTTGGTGTTCTTAAAACTGTACAGGAACTCTTTACGATGCTTTCATGGAGAACTCAACAAGAAACCTGACTGCTCCAGACTGTTACATGAATTCTGCATGAATGACACCCAAGCAGTCCTGAAGTGACACGAAAGCCCGTCCATCCCACCAGACCCAAAATCACCACCCTGCTGCCACTGCAGCAGGGACATCCCTGGGATCAGGACAAGCACCCTGCAGCAGTTCTTTCCCAAAGCACAGGTGCCCCCAGAGCCAGCAGCCACCTCCAGAAGGGCACAGCACCTGTGACACAGATTAGCAGAGCAAATCCCTTTGGGTCTGCCACTTGCAGGCTGTGGATTCAGCCAGCAGGAATCACTGGGTCAGGAAGAGGAGCAAAGGATTTGCAGCAAGGGCAGCTGAGCTAAACGAGCAGCAGCTTCAGGTAGGCAGCACTGCCCACCTTCGCCGTGCCCACCTTCGCCGTGCCCACCGCCAGCTTCCCAGGGGGCAGAACAACACCAGTGACACCATTCCCTGCAGTGCATTTCGCCACCCCTCGGACTTCCCCAAGGAAGTCGTGATCTGGAAAGCTCAAAGACCTCCGAACCTCCCTCGGTGCTCAAAAGAATTTGCTTTCCAAGAGTCATCCGGCAATTACTCACATCTCCCTGCAGCACCCACCTGATAACGAGCTCTTCCAGGCCCAGAATTGGGGTTTGTTCTGCAATTTGAGCTTAATTCTGAAAGTGCTGAGCAACATGTCCCCCAAACCAGCAAAGATGCACATCTTGAAGCACATATTTAACTCTCTCTGTCTGGAATCCATGGGCTGTGCAAAGTCCAGCCCGTGCCTACACTTTCCTAGACAAGGAGATCCTCGAGCACAACACAGAGCTGTGCTGATAGTCTGGAAAAGAGCAGAAAGGTCAAGAAGGCACCTCAGGCCTGGCTGCAGCTCTAAAAAGAGTTAATTCTCCTCAGAAGCAGCTATTAGAGGGGTTAATTAGACGCCTACAAAGATACTTTTCTGCTATACAGTCTGACATCAGTGGAAAAAGAGGAGATTCAGAAGCTCATTATGCAGTCTCCCAAACAGCAAGCAGATGGTAACAACTTTTGATCACCAACCTACACTCCCTTCAAATTGATAATCCAAGAATGAAAACCTCCATAGATCCTGGAGCAATTCCCTGGGCTCGCCATTGCTCTACAAGCAATAACAAAATGTTATATTTCTATTACATCTCCCAGCAAGAGAGACAAAAGAGAAAGCAATAAGTCAAAAAGCAATGACACCTGCAGGGCTGTGCAGAAACCAAGGAGTGTTTCATGACAAGTGCTTTGAAAAGAATCATAAAAATAGCCTGCCTTCTGCACGTTTTCTAGCAGAAAAGTCCAGCCTTGTTTAAGATTTATTCAGTCTATTTTGACATTTTGCAGAATGCTGTCCTCCCATGACATCCAATCACATGTTTACATATTCATGAAATAAAATTAATGCAATTATTATGCCTCAGAGGATTAGCAAATCACTGCAAGCATTAGGAAGGAATTTGCCTTCTGCCCACAGCCAGCAGTGCGAGGTTGGGCAGATGCATTATTAACCGTGTCATTGTCCCCGTGGGTCACCCGATCCTGGTTACCACTGGAGACAGACCCATGGACAAATGGCCTCATCTCTCACAGAAACTCCCCCTGGGCTGGCTTTGAAGCAACCTCTCCCTTCTTGCTCGGAGTGACTGCAAAAATCCCAAGAAAAAGTTGGAAAATGTTTCTGAAATACAACAAGGCAGATCTTAATAATAAAGTCCAATAATGCATCAGTCATGACTTGGAAAGGATCATTAATGTGCAGAGAACCACCACGGGTCATAAACCACACCCTAAACCCCTCCATCAAATTATTATCATTCCATTTGCTCCAAAGGAAGGCAAGCCACATGAAACAAAGTATGATGGAAAATACGAAGAAATCTGGGAAGCAAGAAGGGGGAAACGCACAAAATAAGAATTTCACATTCCTCTGAAGGTGACAGACACAGTCCCACCACAGTTACCTGCAGGTCACCCGCTCTACAGCTGGACTGCCCAAGGAGAAACAGGTCCAGGCTTTGTTTTCCTCCCCTCCCCACCACGAAATCAACAGCTCTTGTAATTAACAGCAAGAACTGCAATATCTGATGCTTCCATCAACATCTCCAAGCCTGGAACTTGGGGCAGAACAGAGCTCACAAGTCTTGTTTAAAGAATAAACATAACAACAGCAGACACTGCTAAACCACCTTTGATGTGAGGAGAGTTTTGGAAACCTGACGGCTCAAAGGATAAAAATAAAAACTAAAATAAATCCAAGCCTGTTTATTTCAATCCTCGTCGTTTCCAAGCTAACACCAGAATCTTTCAGTGCTTTGGGGACGCAACGTTGCTGTCATATGTTCTTTATTTCAAGGGAGAGGGAGATAAAGCAATAGAGCTGGCAATAAACACCCAGGCCCACTTTTGGGTGAGGATGTAGGTGTGATACAACTCCCAGATTCCCTCCAGAAGAGCTCAGGCACTTTTCCCTGCTGCAACTCCAGCAAGGCTTTGTGGCCTTTATTCCCAGCACAGTGTTGCTCCCCTGAGCACATCCCAGCCCTGTGGCAGGGGTTTCACAAAGCCCAGGCTGAAGCGTGCCCGAGGAGGGCTCCGAGCACACCTCGCGGGGGCAGACAGGGATATTGTGCATCTCAGGAGCAGGAGACAAAGCTGCAGCTCTGTTCCTTCCCACTCACTCCCACAGCTCGTCAGCAGCAGCCTTCACAAGTTAAAGGAAGATGTTGTGATCTTCAAAGCT
The DNA here is from genome assembly GCA_013397115.1 of Edolisoma coerulescens. NCBI lineage: Eukaryota > Metazoa > Chordata > Aves > Passeriformes > Campephagidae > Edolisoma > Edolisoma coerulescens. The sequence goes on along the minus strand of VWZW01000226.1, from coordinate 1,401 downwards.
GGGATCAAAGCGATTTCCTTTGTTCAGCCCTTGACGTTTCCTCCCTTTACCTTTCTGAAAATAACAATGCAACAATTTCACGCCCCTCAGGCTGATTTCCTCCGTGCATCCCCCCTGCTTTGCTCCATCCCCGCAGCAGCACTGGCCAGCTCCAGGTTGAAAATAGAGAGGGTCAGACCCCCCCGGTGCAAGAGTCACAAACTGCCCTTGGTCCTGAGCACCTGGCTCAGCCTTGTCCCCCCTCTTTAACAGATTCTCTCCTGCTTCACCCAGCTGGTTGTCAGTGACAAGAGCAGTTGGGGGCTCCTCCAAGAGAATGTTGGGGATTCCGAGTTGTTGCACTGCTGTAAAATATATCCCTAGGATTTGACCTGAAGTTTCCATCCTACTGAGTCAAAATCACAAGCTCCATCCCAAATCTCCCAGCTTCTCCTGCAGATGCATGTGATTTAGTGAAGCAAGGGAACAGGAATATATTCTCTTTTATGAACCAGCATTTCCATGATGCACAGGACAATGCCAACCACCAGTAACCTAAGAAAAAGCAATTTTTTAGGGCATCCAGCAGCTTCTCCCAGCCTATGAACACATCCAGTGCAATGAATCCTCACTTCCTACTGTTCTCCCCTGCCAAAATATATTTNNNNATATTTAAAAAAAAAAAAAAAAAAGCCACCTGTACAGACTACTCTGGAGCACAGCCTGAAAAAGCGGCACAAACCAAATCCTGCCTCTCCCCATCAGTGCAAACACACAAACACCGGGAGAGGAAGGCAGAGCGGAACCACGAGCCCTTTCAGAGGCGAGGGAGCACATGGGCAAACAAATCCAACCATATTCCCGCAGCAGCTCCGTGACGCATCCAACTTCGACCCCCTCCTGCCTCTCTCTTTCCCTGGACCCAGATGTTACGGCAGGAATAACTGTCCCCGTGGGAATGGGGGATGGGGGACACAGCAGGGCGTGAAGGGGAAACGAGGAGGGGGAAGGGGAATGAAAGCTGCAAAAAANAAAAGCAAAAAAAAAAAAAAAAAAAAAAAAAAAAAAAAAAAAAAAAAAAAAAAAGAACCCAAACAAAAAACCCGATCAGATTTGCCCATTGTTTTGAACAATCAAAAAGGCTGTTTTAGCAATTCCGCCCTGCAGGAGAGGCAGGGCACGTGCGTGGGGGGAGAACAAGGAGAAAAACAATAAAACCAAATCAAAACACCAAAGGATCAGCCCGCGGCAAGGAAGAGAAACGAAGCATCTCTGCACCATGATGTCACCGTCTGCTTCCGAGTCCCCCGAACGGAGAGGAGCAGCGGCAGCAGCCAACATGGACTCCGGCTTTAATCTGCCCGGAGAGCGCCTGTGTGGGATGGAGGAGCCGCTGGGGCCGCGTGTGCCCCGCGTGTGCCC
>VWZW01000225.1:1490-16770 GCA_013397115.1 Edolisoma coerulescens | reverse complement strand
GACACTTTCCTTACTTCAGGCTCCAGTTCAGGGTCAGGCTCTGAGTGGGGTCGTTTTCCAACCAAGAAGCAGCTCAATGGTTTTTNCAAAACCTTTAGATTAATTAAGGAATGGTTAATTAACAAGAGGATCAAACTGCACACGGCTTTGGAGATGCAGGGGTGGGTGTCCTGGAGGTGTGCAGGGGAACTCCCCCGATCCCGGGATCCAGGTGAGGGAGGATCCTGCCTGGCTTAAGACACTTTCCTTACTTCNCACTTTCCTTACTTCAGGCTCCAGTTCAGGGTCAGGCTCTGAGTGGGGTCGTTTTCCAACCAAGAAGCAGCTCAATGGTTTTTGTTTTGTTTTTTTTTTTGTTTGTTTGTTTGTGTTGTTTTTTGTTTTTTTTTTCTTTTTTCTCTCTCGTTTTAATGAGTAATTTGGAATAGGAAAGTCACAGGAGATGAGGGAGGGAGGGAGATGAGGCGGGAGAGGACGTTCTCCCCCTCCTCCAGTTTAATAAGCACCAGAGTATTCAAGTCTGTCCGTTGGGAATTCCGAGCCGTGGCTGCAGTCAGCAGGCAGAGACTAAACCTTTCTCGTAAGAGCAGCGTCGCTTGGGCTGGGGTCCCTCATCGTCATCATCCTCCTCCTCGTCCTCCTCCTCCTCCTCCTCCGAGGATGAGCTGTCCAGTGTTAAATCCACAACGTCCGCGGGGGCCTTCCCGTTCTCGCCGTTGCCGTTGGGAGTGGCCAGCAGCCCGTTCACGTCCGAGGAACCTGGCAGGCAGGGAGCAAAGGGGTCAGTGAAACCCCTCCTGTCCAGCTCAGGGGATGACCCAACACTCCTGGACAAGGGAAGGCTCCAGGGAGAGCTCAGAGCCCCTTGCAGGGCCTGAAGGGGCTCCAGGAGAGCTGGAGGGGGACTGGGGACAAGGGATGGAGGGACAGGACACAGGGAATGGCTTCCCACTGCCAGAGGGAATACTGGGGAGAAATTCTTCCTTGTGAGGGTGGGGAGGCCCTGGCACAGATTTCCCAGAGCAGCTGTGGCTGCCCCTGGACCCCTGGCAGTGCCCAAGGCCAGGCTGGACGGGGCTTGGAGCAGCCTGGGACAGTGGAAGGTGTCCCATGGCAGGGTGGGACTGGATGATCCTGCAGGTCCCTCCCAACCCAAACCACTCTGGAATTCTGTGATTTCCCCAGGGGTTTCCAGCCTTCCTCCCCAGGCAGACTCACCCAGAACCAGGATCGGGCACTGGGGGCTGCAGCTCCGCTCCTTCTCGGCTCGGATGGGGCACCAGGAGCCATCCACCAGGTACTCGATCTCGTCTGCATCTTCACATTCCGTCAGGATCTTGGACAGGAGCCTGCGGAGGGGACAGGAGGAGCTGTCACACCCCTGGCAATCAGCACTTGAGAGGACGCTGGTGCTGCCTCCTGAGCTCAGAGCCCTCGGAGCCACGGACTTTATTCCCCATAAAACCAGAGCAGGTTCTGACAGTGCAGATCCATCCCAGCCCTTCCTGCCCATGCAGCCCAACCATCGACTGCCAGCTTAATTAGGGGCAATTAGAGACAGCTCTGCCTCTTCACCCAGTTTCCCAGGCACTGCTTCCAGGCTGCTGCCCCATCCCAGGGCTGCTGCAGGGACATTCCCAGGGACATTCCCAGGGACATTCCCAGCGAGGCTTCAGCAGGAGGTGAGATATCCTCTGGCATTAGGAAATCAGCAACCCAACAAGCAGCACTTCCCTTCCTTCCCAGTTTTATTTCCCAAATCTCCACAGTAGCCACCAGAACAACATTCCTGCAACAGGAAAACCATGAAACCATGAAAATACATCTGGAATGAGGCCCTGATTCCAGAGAAACTGGGGACTTGCTTTATTCCCTGTGTCCCACCGTTTGCCTGGGATGTTTATTTGGAAATGCTGCTCTGCCAGGCCTCACTCCCTCCTGGACTTGAGCGTTTTCCTTCAGGAGGAAGGAGAACTCCTGGCAGAAAGTCCTCCAAGCTCAGGAAAACTTTGTGGCACCCCAGTGGGAGAGTTTCAGCTTTCCCCAGCTCCTGCAGGAATTGTTTCCACAGCCAATCCCATCACCCAGCACAGCAACCACCAAGCTGCAGCTCCCAAAAAGCTGACGAGGCCCTGAGGATCCCAGACCCAACCAAGCACCTCCCTCCCTGCTCGGGAGCCTCCGGCTCTTTCTTGACTCCCAGCGCCCAGCCGAGTGCCAGCTTCCCTCTCTCGCTTCCAGGGAATCTGGAAAGGACCTTCACCCAACAGAACTGGCACCAAACCCCAGCCCTGAGCAGGGACAAAAGTCTGCTGAGCCTTCCCCAGGGACATCCTGCTCCTCCTCACGCAGGACAGGGGCATGGCTGATCCGTGGGGGTTCCACAATCCAACCCCTCGCAGCTTCCCCTTCATCTCCCCCCTGTTAAAGATCTCCAAGGAACTGGATTTTCCTGTCGGGGCTGGCCAGGGGACAAAGCAAACAGGTTATCTGTGCTGAGGCTGCTCCAGGCTGCCTGGAAAGCCACAGCTCCTGGATCTACCCAGGGCCCGCAAAGGCAGCGACGCTCCAGGAACCCTCGGCGAGGCTGGGAACAGACTGGTCTGTGCACTTCCCTGTGCCAGGGGAGCTGGAGGCACCCCAAACATCGCTCCAAACTCTCCCTGCTCTTGAGGGAACCTGCAGTAGAGGCCAATCACACAGCCACCAGGGTGGAGATAATTTTCCAGCAGGCAGGAACCACGTGTGTTGTTCCACCAGTCCTTGGCCAACACCACGAGGGTGACGGTGGTCCCATTCCACAAAAGGCTCCCAGCATTTGAGGGCAACAAAGCTGCTGCCAAACCCACCCCAAAAGTGCTGCACCACGAGCCTGTTCCCTCCCAGCACATTCCCACTTGCTCTAACACACCAAAACACTGAAAGCAGAATATTATGCACCAGCAGAATAAACTTTTGACAGGTTCAAGGTGAATTTCGACCAAGAGCTGGATGCTGCACCCAGTGGGGAAGGGGCACAGAGGTGCAAAACTCACCCATCAATGATGAGCTGGTCGTAGGGGGCAGGTTTGTCACACACAGGGCACATCCATGTGGGCTTTTTCTCATTCATCTGTAGGTAGAAGACGGCATCAAAGCACTGCAGGTGCGCGCAGGTCTCGGCCCGGCACGGCACAGACAGGCGCATCTTCACCAGCTGTGGGAGCAGAGAGCAGAGCGTCAGCCAGGACCCCTGGCAAGGAACCCCCAGATCCCCTTGAAAGGAAAAACATTCCTGAGTTTGCAGAGCTGCTCTGGGAGTACAGTTTGGGTTCTTGACAAAGCCAGACTAAAACAGAGCTGGAGCTCTGGGAGAGCTGGGGGCGTTAACCCAGGAGAGCTCAGAGCCCTTTCCAGGGCCTGAAGGGGCTCCAGGAGAGCTGGAGGGGGACTGGGGACAAGGGATGGAGGGACAGGACACAGGGAATGGCTTCCCACTGCCAGAGGGAATACTGGGAAGGAATTCCTCCCTGTGAGGGTGGGGAGGCCCTGGCACAGATTTCCCAGAGCAGCTGTGGCTGCCCCTGGATCCCTGGCAGTGCCCAAGGCCAGGCTGGACGGGGCTTGGAGCAGCCTGGGATAGTGGAAGGTGTCCCTTGCCCATGGCAGAGGGTGGCACTGGATGGTTTTAAGTTCCCTTCCAACCCAAACTCTGATTCCATGACCCTGCAGGGACCCACCGGACAGATGAGGGACACTCGGACACCTGTGGTGGCGATTTCACTGTCTGGGTCCAGGCGTAGCTTCTCTTTCACTGCAGGGAGAGCAGAGGGCACAACATTTAACAAAACTCAGCCCTTGGCAGCGAGGTGCAGCACAGGGGAAGCAGCTCACCCCAGCCCTGGGCTGTGGATGGATCACTTTCCCTGCCAGGGAGGGAATGAGCACATGGATTCAGCTCCAGCCTAGGCACGGGGGGTTTATTCCCTCCTCAGCTCAGGGGCAGCAGGATGGGGGGGGAAATGTCTCCCCCTGGCACTTCCAGTTCACAGCAAGTCCCCCCACAAGTGAGCAAACAGTCACACTGAGAGGGAGAACACATCCCATCCTTTTTCCACCAGGTTATCAAGCCTCCTCTCAGCACTGCTGGGCTGTCACTCCTCGGCTTCTACGCTGGCCAGCTCCTTTATTCCAGCAGAACATTCCACAGGAACCACAAACAGGCCCAGAGGCACCCAGGCAGACAGCTCAGAGCGAGGCAGCCATGCAAAACCAGGCACAGCAGCCATCCAGCCCAGATCTGGGAAGAATCAGGTGTTGGGAAAGGAGGAATCCTGCCCCCGCCGCTGCAGCCTGGAAGGGAACCCAGAGGAGCAGCAGGGAAATCAAAGGAAGCAGCAGATGGGCAGGTCCCACACGGGCAGGTCCCACACCAAGGTGCAAAAACCAACAAAACGAGCTTTGAACTGCTCCCCAACTCCTGAGGAGGAGCTGCTGCTCCCACTGCTGTCTGCAACTGCCTCTGACACTTCCATCACCATTTTTCTTTGGAGCAAGTCAACCATTTCTTTTGACCTTTTCAGATCATAACAAGATGTCTCCAGACAATGAGGCTACACGCAGCTCTGCAACACCCAGCTTTAATTAGAGAGTGACTTCTCAGATGTGAAATTCCCAGGAGATTACAAGATTTGGGCTTGTTTTCCTCACATTAGGAGCCTTTTCATCCAAGCTTAATTTTTTATGAACTTCTTTGTAAGAGCCTTCTCTGTGCATCAATTACTGGGACACATGGGAAGGAGAATTTTCTAGGATCTCCTGATCAGGATTGAGCTGTTTTGGGTCCAAAGCCATAATCTGTTCTCAGACCATGCTCCTGTATTAAATTCTACAGAATTTTATCCAGAAGAAGGTGAGTCAGCAGGGAGATGTGACTGAAGCCAAAGGGCAGCTTCAGGGAATTATTTGCAGAGCAGACCAGAGCTAGAAAAGCAAAGTTTAGGAGCTCCTCAGGTTGGCCAGTTCTGGATTTCCAAACAACTTCCAAGCACGAAAACACAAAGGAGCTGAAATAAGACATCGCTCTTACTTGGTTTTATTTAAAGTCACCAAATACAACTGACCTCTGCCCCGAAATCCAGGAGTCTGAAGGCTGGATACACCTGGAATCATCACCTTCCCCGTGAACTACAATCTACCCTCAAGAGTGACAGGCTGGGAAAGTTCAGCCTGGAGAAGAGAAGGTTGAGTGGAGACCTCACAGCAGCATTCCAGTGCCTGAAGGGGCTACAGGGATGCTGGAAAGGGGCTCTTCATCAGGAACTGTAGTGACAGGACAAGGGGGAACAGCTTGAAGAGGGGAAATTTAAGTCAGATGTCAGGAAGAAATTCCTCCCTGTGAGGGTGGGGAGGCCCTGGGATGGAATTCCCAGAGCAGCTGTGGCTGCCCCTGGATCCCTGGAAGTGTCCAAGGCCAGGCTGGATGGGGCCTGGAGCACCCTGGGACAGTGGAAGGTGTCCCTGCCCATGGCAGGGGTGGCACTGGATGGGCTCTGAGGTCCTCCCAACTCAAACCATTCTGAGATTCCCTGATTGTTTCTTATCCTTGGGAAGAGTTTTCCAGGATCTGGACAGTTTTAAAGACCATCAGGATCCACAGGGCCAGTTCTCCCATGCAGAACTAAACAGCGAGAAGGTTTTGTCCAGCAACTTGAAAAACTGGGAATCTTCCACACTCATGAGCTCCAGGTCAGATTCCACCTTGGAAAAGTAATTTCCCCTCATTTCCAGTAATGTTTTACATGTGCCTCATACCAGGATGATTTACCTGAGTGGTTTGGGATAAGCATCTCTGGGGACCATCTCTTCTCTGAAGCTCTCAAGGCAAATCAAAGTGCTGCTGGTGACATCCCACTGCCAGCCCCAAGGATCCCCAGGGAGCGGGGCAGCAGGGCATTGTCACCAGGATCCCTTGCTCCAGAAATCTCCTTTGGAAATCACGAGGCTCAGTGCTGCTCACACTGACTCGGCTGAAGGCATGAAGCCCTTCCAGTCACAACGACACCGGCACGACACGACCTGGGACAAATCCCAAATCCAACTACAGAGCTGCTGCAGAGCCACCAGAACCACGGGTTTGGGGTGACCTCCCACGACTCACACACAGCTCAGCAGGTCTGTTCAGATAAAAAGCGGGGTTTGTACAGCTGGAGGGAAGCAGAGGTGTAAACAGTGGTGGCTGTTCCCCAGCAGGTGCAGACAGGCCCTCCCCGAGCCACTCACCCAGCGCTTTGCAGAGCTCCGGGTGCTTGATCCCGATGGTTTTCAACCTCTGCAGCAGCTCTGCTGAGGTCATCTGCCGCACCAGGTACAGCCCCACCGAGTAGCTCTGGGGAGAGAGAGGGGACAGGATGAGCAGGCTGCTCTGCAGGGCTGTCTGGGGAGCTCTGGGCCCTCGCTGGCCTCTCACCTTGCCGTAGTTGCCCCAGGTGACCGTGATGCGGTTGGTGGCTGCTGACAGGTACATGAGGTGGGTGAGGTTGATGGGCCGGCAGGGCCTCTTGGGTTCCACCCCGGGTTTGTTTGAGGGGTAGTAGCCCTAGAGCAGCAAGGTTAAATACAGACACTTATTTTTCAATCGAGGTACATCTATTGGTCAGCTCCACTGAACTCCACGCAGCCCCGGGTCTCGAGGATGGGGGGAGAAGGAGCTGAATACAGCTGGAGCTCAAAGCAAACAGGATCAAGTCTTTATACAGAACAGTTCATTAACAACACGGCTAATCCATCAGGAAATTAGCTGTAAACTCAGCAGTGCACTTCTATACCCTGGCATTCATCAGGAAAGCAATTTCCTTCCAAATTCCCCAAATTTTCCTCCCAAATTTTCCTCCCCAGTCCCCCAATCCTTACCGGCACGGAGCAGTAGCTGTGGTTCACCTTCACGGCGATGTTGGGAGGGTACTGATCCTCCTGAGGGGAACTGGTGTCTGTGTAGCAGATTCTGGGGGGAAAGAACACATCCCATAATACCCCCCCACTCTGCACATCCCCACTTCCCACAGGCCCCATCCCAATCCCAATCCCAATCCCAATCCCAATCCATGCTGCCCCAGCAAAGCCCACCCAGGTGTGACTCTGCTGTTTCTGCTCGAGGTTCAAAAGGAGAGTTTAAGATGCTTCTGTGAGGCCCAGGAACAAACAGGTCACTGGAAATCATCTCTGGAGCCACGAAATCCCTGTTGAAATTTGCTGGATTTTGCTGGAACATTCCCTCCTCCCCTGCTCTGCCCCTGATGTTCAATGAACCCAGCCCAGACCTACCTTAGCACCACCTGAACCGATTTCACACCGGGTTGCAACTCCCTGGTAAATTAAAGAACAGAAACTTCACATTAATTATGTAAAAAAATAAACAACCCTACCCCAAAAAAATCACCCAGACCAGCTGCCAGGCTCAAGGACTTTGGTTGTTCTTAATTTTTTTAATAGACCTTTAAAAAATTACCTCCCAGAACTTTATTTAAATTGTACAATTCCCCCTGCAAATATCAGTGGTCCTGTAATTATTTTTTTTTTTTTCCTGATGCACCAACCCAGAGCTTTTCTCTGGGTTTTTAAAACTGTTCAGGTGCCTTCTGGTGATTTGTGAGAATTTATAAAAACTGGGTTTTAAGGTCAGGTTTACCTGACAGTGTTCAAGACTCTCTGTGTTTAATTATTCAGCTAAAGCTGTTCATGCAAACCAAGGGACTGATTATTAAGGCACCACTGTGAATATTGCAGGGCTATTCCTGACAGGATTCTAACTGGAATCAGGAAAGAAATGGAAGACAGAACAAGGGCATTTTACTAGGAGGCAAAATAACCAAGATACTCTTTCTCCAGCTCTTTGTTTTATCATAAAGAGAAATATTTAAAGGTTTTATGTTGAATTTTCGGAGGAATTCTTCTGCATGAAGGGAGGAGGTCAGCCAAGAGGAAACCTCCCTGCCCGCACTGCCACCTCTGAGCAGAGCCTTTGTTTGACTCAAAACTTGCATCTGACAGAGGTCAGGGTAAATCCTAATCCAAGATGTTTCCTTAGGCGGTTCCTACAGCGTCCTCCCCACCAAGGAAGTTTCCTTTCAGATGCAAACAGCCTCACACTCTGCCTTTTGAACCTGGGACGCAAAGGAAAGGCTGCAGACACTCAAACACCGGCTCAGCAGAGAATTTAGGTCATTGATGGTTTCATCCCGCTTCTCCTGCCCAAATGCACCATTCCGGAGGGAGGTCAGAGCAGCCCAAGTGAAACTTAAGGACCTGGATGGGTGAATTTGTAGCTCCCACTCCCCCAAAGCTCTTTGCTTTACATAAGCAGCAGCCTGATGTCCTCAAACAAATCCTGTTCCCTTGCAGAGAACAAAAGCTTCCGCAGGGAGGGAACACGGAGGAATTATGGAATTATGCAGCTGTATTTTCTTGAACTGTTAACACCCAGCGAGAAGTACCTGGAATTTCTGATCAGCTCCACTTGTCTTGGTGTTAATGCAAAAATGCACGGACTTTCCTGAAGCTTCTCGTTATTCTGTGGAACTGAGGAGGGAAGAAGAGAGTGTCCATCAAACTGATAACACCAGCTCTGAGCACAAGGTGATTGTCACGCTCTGTTTATCTCCAAGTCTCGTTTTCTCCCACACCCCTGTGCCAGAATTCCAGTTTTCACCTGTTTTGGTAATTCTGCTTTGATTAGAGTTTTGCTCATTTATTGCTCACTGTTCAGTACAACCAGAACAGGCTTTGGGTTTGATTTTTCTCTTTTTTATGATTTTCCTCCCCCCAAATAATTCAAGAGCCATCAGTTCACCACATCAGCGGTGTCACAGTGTGACCACATCCTCAAGAAGCCCAAGAGGAGACCTGAGCCTGACACAAAAGCATGAAACCACCAGACTGAGCAGGCGGGTTCTGGAAAAGAAAGAAAACAACCCCAGCAACAAAAAAGATTAGCTCAGATAATAAAAAAGCAGCACAAAAAGCATCTGGAAGAGACAAAACACGACTTCCAACCCCCTGACCTTGAGGGTGGGACAGCAGCTCACCCTCAGAGAGGCTTAACTGGAACCCAGCATTAACTGTGGCCTTCTGCACACTGATAATTTTAACATCAAGTGCATTTAATGTGGTGAAAATGAAGCTTGAGACGTGGGAAACTTTTGTTACAGCCTTTACTTCAATTCAAACGTGTTTTATTTTCAGTTTTGTGTCTCCAAGCAAAGTTCACACCCTGAGCTGGTGAAAGTCACGGAAGGAACACAAAGAGAAAGTGCTAAAACAGCTTTTTAAAAATTATTTAGCAAGAATTGGGTGTTTTGCTTTGCATCACTTCCATTGCAAGGTTATTCAAAGCCAACAGAATTTCAGAAGTAGGAAAGTGCACTTTTGTATGAAAAAGAGGAGATAAAGGAAGGATGAAACCTCAGCAGCTCTTGGAAGACCTGGTGACAACCTGAGTCACTCCAGGTGCTTCCCTCTGGTCCCTTTTCTGCTTTAAAAATGCAAATGGAGCTTGCAAAAATAAATTTAAAAAGTAATAATTAAGGCATCTTGATGGAATTTTTGTTTACTTCCAGTTTCCATCCAAATATCTCCCGACCAAAACAACCAGCAGAAAATAAAGCATTTTATGAGGTATTTTTAGAAAGTGATGACTGACAAAACCAATAATAAAAAGTAATTTTAATGTTTCTAATTAAGAAACTGCCCATAAACAGCACCCTGCTGATTGTTCAGCCACACAAAGACAAAGCAAACCTGATTAGGAAAAGTGAGAAGCTGCTCATGGTTTATTTTGCATTTATATCAGCTTACTCTTCCTTTATAAAAAAATACCAATTGCTGCTGGAAAAGAAGCCCAAAATCTGGGAAGTGCCACCTCAGGGTACCTGATCAGGTGTTCAGCTATTACTGAGCAGCCAGAGAAAACTGGTATTAAACTCCATCCTTAAATTGCCTCCAACTGGGAGTGCACTGCCCACATCTGGGGCTTCAGCTGGCCCGAAACGGACCCAATTTATCTGTTTTTAGCTGGAGCACCTCTGTCTCCAGGAATAACAGTCATCTGAGAATTCCCCAGGGACTCTGCTTCCCTGCAGCACAAACGAGGCAGCGCCCACCTCACCTTTGATCCCAAGGCAATCATCTCCAAGAGGCAGGAGAGCCTTTTCATTAAGGAATGTGCTTCCAACTGAAGCCTGGAACACATAAATTAAACCTCCCCTACTCCCAACCATGGCCACATGCTTCAAATATCCCTTTTGTAGCCCAGGGAAAGGGGTTTCTAACTGGATCTGGCATTTTGAATCAGGCAGTGGCACATTTTGACTTTGCCAGGAGCTCAGGCTCGGTCTGGACACAGGGAGGGAAATCCAGGCAACAAAACACGAAGTGGAGCTGCTTCCAGCAGGAAAAACTGTTTGATTTCCTCAGAGTGCTCTTTTTATCACAGAATTATGGAATATCCTGAGCTGGAAGGGACCCCAAGGATCAGAGTCCAGCTCCTGGCCCTGCACAGAGCCCCCAACAACCCCAGCCTGTTCCAGAGCGGTGTCCAACGGCTCCTGCAGCTCCGGCAGGGTTGGGAATGTGCCCATTCCCTGGGGAGCCTGGGCAGTGCCCAGCACCCTCTGGGGGAAGAACCTTTCCCTGATCTCCATCCCAACCCCCTGGCACAGCTCCAGCCCTTCCATGGGCCCTGTCCCTGCTCCCAGAGCAGAGATCAAGGCCTGATTCCACAGCGGGCAGAGCCCCAAACTCACAACCCCAAATGTGGGTGCTGCTCCAGCTCCCAGCTGCTCCAGGTAGCAAAGGGGAGCAGCTGAGACACACAGGGCTGAGAGAACCCCAATTTTGGGGAGCCACAAAGGCTTCTTCATTCCCATCAGGGTCCCAGAAGGAACTGGAGTTGCAGGACACAGGGCTGGGGGAATAAAAGAAGGGTCTGGAAGAGTTGCTGGGACCATGAGACCTGAACACCTGCTGGTGCCCAGCTGCTGCTGGCTCCACAGAAACCACTCTCACCAGGAGGGAAAGCCAGCCAGGAAGGCTCCAGGGACCAGGCTGGCCCAGGGGAGGTGTCACCTACCAGGGGGAGAGGCTGCATTTAATGAGCCCTCGGTTCTCAGCTGATGTAGGGGAGGTTTCATGTCAGCTCTGAACAAAATCTGGTAATCACAGTGAGTGTACCCAGGCTCTCCTGTCTCTGGATGCTTCCACCTCTTGGAAATGTGTTTTCCTTCAAAATCCCATATTGGAATTGCTGACTAACAAGCATTTAACACTGAACAAACCCATTCCCCAAACAATTATAATGTTTTAGCTTGACTCTGTCACCACTCAGCTGTTTTGTCACAGCATTAACGCCTCCAAATGAAGAAGGAATTATATAAAATCTGACTAATTAGTCCTTTTCCTTTTTGTTTCTGCACAATCAAATCTTTTTTCCTCCAAGCCACAAGAAATATTTTTTCAGCAAAGCCAGACCAGCTCAAGCTGTAGAATCATTTTGTAGAGAATTCTGACATTACCACATGAATTTATGAGACACTCAGCAGAACACAACTTCTCCTCTGGACACACTGAATCTGCTACCAGAACATTCTATTTAACAGCAGTTAACAATACTCTTTGTTTCTCCACACTAAAATAATGAAAAATCAGTCTCCACACCCCAGGGAAAAAGCTCTTCTTCCAGTTTTACTGGTTACCCCTCAAAATACACAGCACCACACACAAATAACTGTGACAAGCACAAAAAAATAGTCAAAAACACGGTTTGCCACCCTCCTTCACCCATAGGATGCTTCAGATCAGGGATTTTTAGTGCTGAAAACCAGCATCGGTGTAGAATATGGCAACATATTCCACAGGAGCCAAACAAGGTGGGATTCCAAGTCACATCCCAAAGTGACCACATTCCAGGTCTGAGGAAAGAGAGAAAACCACAGGAGCACCTTCCACTGTCCCAGGCTGCTCCAGCCTGGCCTTGGGCACTGCCAGGGATCCAGGGGCAGCCACAGCTGCTCTGGGCACCCTGTGCCAGGGCCTCCCCACCCTCCCAGCCAGGAATTCCTTCCCAGTAGCCCATCTAAATCTCTCCTCTTTGAGTTTAAAACCACTCCCCCTTTCCCAGCACTCTCTCTCCGTGTAAAAAGCCGCTCCCCCTCTTTTATCAGCAGCCTTTAAGCACAGGCAAGCCCAGAGATGAACATTCTTCTGTAAATTCCGAGCATGAGGGGAGAGAGAGGGGTCTCACCACCACATCCATCAGCCTCTCCTGCCACGTGATCCAGAGATCCTGGAAAACACAGGTTCCTCACCACCACTCACCTAACTCTGTCGGCTTCAACAGCTCGTCCAGGGTGGTGTAAAAGGGCAGCTTCACCAGGCGAACCTCGGGCTTGGCCACTTTGGGGGGCAACCTGCCCAGTCCGTTCAGGTATTTGCCATAGAGGGCAGGATAGTCAATGTTGGTGGTGGGCAGAGTCCGAGGCACGGCGCTGCCGCGGTCGTAGGACGAGTGCAGGGGCAGGGCCTCCGCCCGGTGCGGCGGCGGCTGCGCCACGTCCGAGCCCTTCTTGTTGTAGCGGGTCTCGTAGAGCTCCTTGATCTTCTTGAACACCTCAGGGCTGCAGTCAAACTGGACCAGCTGCAAAGCTCGGGTCACTAGTTCGTGTTTTAGTCCGCTTTTACTCCTGCCAACAAAACCCAGCAACATCTGAAGATCTGAGACTCGGAAACTCATCACCATGTTCTAGGGGATAAAAAATTAAAAGATGTTCTCATAGTTATAAAAGGCAAAGGTTCAGTTCTCACTTTATAACTAGAAGGCAAGATATTAAAAATTCCCCCTCAAAGAAAGACCCCAAACCTGTTCAGACCCGCTGCTGTCACCTGATTTGGCTCCCATCTCTTGTTTGAGCAACACAAACACAGAGATCACCCACTGAAATATCACCTAAAGTACAAAAACACCAGGACAGTCATCAAAAATCACTTTGACAGATGCTAAGCATCCTCCAAACAGCTCAGCTGGAAGCAGGAGTGACCTCAAAGGAGATCTAAACCAAGAGGCCTCACTTGTGAAAGAGCACATGAACTCCTTCACCAGCCTGAGCCCTCCAAACATCCCAGGGAAACACGGAAAACTTCATCCCAAATGGCGTCAGAGGAAGAAAATCAGTATGAGGTGGGTGAGGCTGAGGTGAGCTGGGGCCACCAGTTCTCTATTTCAGTGCACCTGAATGGGAAAACCCCTCCAGAATCCTCCCTACAGCCACAGGATCTTTAAAAAATCACATATTTTACAGTATAGAAGGACATTCAGATTATCAGAGAACAATGTGTTCCTAAGAGAACAATGCCAAGCACTTCCCTGTGATCCCAGCCAGGAGCTGCCTTGGTGTCACATTGGAATTATCCATTTCAGTGCCTGATAAGCAGCAAAACCCATCTCAGTCTTCCCAAATTCCCTCTCTGTGGCAATTCAGGCCTGTAACTGTCAGAAGAGTCAAAGGCCACAAGGCAACTTCCCACGAGAAACCAGGAATTCTTCCTGTTAAACCCACAGCTCCAGCCTGGCCAGGCTGGCACTTCGGCTCCCTAAACACCAAACAGCCTTAAAGTTGCAAAAAACCACCTTATAAAGTACATGGGTTTGAAAATTCAAGTTACCCTGGAAATAAACTTGATAGACATCCACACATACCCACTCCATACCCTTCCTGGTTTGTGGGGAATATGGGAATTCAAGAAGAAACCCCACTAAAAAAAAATCCAGCAGCAAAGATCCAGCAGCTCTCTCTTCCCCAACCTCTACCCCACTCTTGAATTAAATGATTAAAAAGAAAGCACAAAAGACAGGTTTCTGTGGAATATAACAATCTTATCATTTCCTGGAATAAAACAGCTACAGACTATTATTTTGTTTTTTTAATTAAGAAAGCTACAAGTGTTTCCAGAAACATTTCACAGCCACTTTTGGATATGTGGGAATTCGATGAGAGAGAAAATGCCATTTGATTTTCTCCTTTTCCCTTACATATGTCATTTAATCTGAAACCCCAAAAGCTGTTATGTCACTGTCTGTAGTTAGAACTTCTGGGAGTCGTGATGTGTCCCAAAATATCTCTGATGAGGGGAAAAAAAGACTGATGACTAAAGAGGAGAGAAAAGATGTTTAATCGCCAGAAAGTCAGCATTTCAGAGCTCTGGATTCATGGTGCTGCTCCACCAGACACCACCTGTGAAATCCTGGATAAATCTACTTTGTGCCTCAGTTTTCTTCTATTAAAAAATAGAATCAGGATCATTATGGTTGGAAAAGACCTCCAAGATCATCAAGTCTGATCAAATCCTACCAGGATCATTAAACTGTGTTAGGAAATGGAGAGAGTGTTGTTCCCCCCGAGGGACTGGAGGATAAAAGGTGTATTTGGAAAGATAAATTCAAGACACGGCAGCAGGAGGTACCAGGGCATCCCAGGAGCAGAGGAGTCAGGAATTCCTCCGGCAGGAATTGCTCCTAGAGCACCTCACCCAGGACTCTTGGGGTGGAAAGTGGAGTTGGAGCCAAGAGTTTCCATTCTGAAGGAATTAAGGCCCAGCAGGACGATGAGATTTGAGCAGCAACACAACAACAAACCCCAGACAAAGCAAACGTACCACCGAGGGCTCCACCTGCCCCCTGCGAGCAGGAAGAGCACGTGGATCGCTGAGATTCCCGACACTCCCGGGCGTTCCTCCCCCGAGGAAG
Organism: Edolisoma coerulescens; assembly: GCA_013397115.1. NCBI lineage: Eukaryota > Metazoa > Chordata > Aves > Passeriformes > Campephagidae > Edolisoma > Edolisoma coerulescens. Next base: position 1,997 of record VWZW01000225.1, on the reverse strand, counting down.
CCTCGTGTGGGACGGCTCAGATCCCACCCAAACCCTGCGGGGCGACCAGAGCGCCCGGGAAGCGCATCCCCCCTCCGGAACGCCAGGGGCAGCGGGAGGGCAGAGCCCCCAGAGCCTCTCCCGAGGGGACTCCTGCGGCCATGCAGCCCCATCCCCGCCGGGAGCCGATCCTGCTCCTTCCCCGGGAACGCTGCCCCGGGAACGCTTCCCCGGGAACGCTGCCCGGCCGCTGCCGCTGCTCCTCAACCGCCCTCAGCACCGGCTGCCCCGGGGGGGCACCGGCCGGTCCCCGGCGCTGCCCCGGCTCCCACAGAGGCGCCACAGGACCGGGATCCCGAGGGAAACGGGAAAACCTCCCGGTTCCTACCCCCGGGCCTGAAGCGAGGCACAAACCGCCTTGGAAACACAACTCCAAGCATGGATTTGCTTCACCCCATCCCAGAGGAGCCTCGGGGGCCGCCCCAGCCCCGGGCACTGCCCGTCCCACCGCCTCCCCCGACCCCCGCC
>VWZW01000218.1:0-30273 GCA_013397115.1 Edolisoma coerulescens | reverse complement strand
ATATATATATATATAAATTAAAACATTTAAAAAGAAAAAAAAACAGGAAGCATTTTGGAAAGGCAGATTTAAGAAAATCTTTCAAGGAAGAGGAAATCATGTGAAAATGAGAAACCTTGACTAAAATAAAACAGACAAAATATTTACTGATGAAAACTAAACACAAATATGAAGGAAGGAAATAAATGGATCACTAAATCCAAAAGGATAAAGAAGAGCACACAGACAGGAATAATGAAAAAAAAAAACAAATGCTAATGGCAGACTGATAACTTGGAGTCCTAGAGGGGATAATAACAAGGTTTAATTTGATATAGCATTTAATGTACAGGCACAAGAAGTGAGGCTCAACATTCTCTCAGCAGACAAAAGAAGATACTTCAGCAATAACATTTACAGAAATGCAGAGAGGAAAGAGAAATACCAGGCAGGATAGCATAGTGATAATCAAGTAAGAGGATGACAAGTGTCTGGGATGAGTGAGAATGGTCCTGGAGCTACTGAAACAGAAGGACCACAGAAAATACAAGCAGTAATAACCAAAAGTCAAGTTCCAACTTGCTATCAGCTTTTATTTTGAGCAAAAAGTATACATTAATTCTAAGATTTCTGCTCCATTCCTCATCTTAACTTTACTTTTAGGAAGGAGCAAATTAATAATCCATCACCCCAAACAGCTCAGCACAAAGCTCTGGTGTTCTGACAGCAATGGGTCTGTAACAGCACAAATCTCCAGAGTGAACTCACTCTCTCAGTATTTATCCAGTCTCAAGACATTTTGGGCTGTGCTAATACTGCTAAACAATCTAATTTGACTGTGCCTACACAAGTGGCCATCAGCCCAGTGCAGGTACATGGGCAGTTTTATGTTGCATTGAAGGTATTTCATTATACAACTTAACAGTTATTTGAAGTATATATGTAAAATCTTATATAATTGGAGCCCAAAATAATAAAAACTGCAAGTAAGAAGGCCAAAAAAGGAACACAACTGTCAAAAAACTTCTTAGTCAATCATTCAAAAAACTCACAGGGAACATAATTTCTTAAGCTGACCACCAAATGCTAAAAGGAAAAAGAAAAAACCCTAGATGTATTATTCCTTAGCTCTCTATATTTTATATTGCATTCATGAAAAAGGCTTAAAAGTTTTTCACATCAGAAATATGACATTCATTTACAATCTTAAAAAAGGCTACTAAAAATGAATTATTCATAACGTAGTACAGTAGCAACAATAAACATTCAAACCCAATTTTTTTTAAAAACAGAATAAATTATACTTCTTATGAAAAAGCTATAGTTTCAGATGAGAGAAACAGAGATGTGATTCTACCAGAAACTGTTGGAATATAATAATAACCCTTAATATATTATGGTAATTTACCTTCACATTATGTTACTGTAGTAGATACTGGAATTCCAGTAGCTGTCTAAAGAACACACAGTGATAATTTATGGTTTGTTCCCAGTTTGTTTTCAGAAATACAAACACTAAATCAAAATTAGCATGCTAAAGGCTGAACCTAGAAGGCAATTAGGTTACTAAATAGCATCAATAAATGCAAAATGAAGCTCTGCATGTATCCAAAATAATGTGTTTCCCACCTAATAACTTGTATCCAAATTCCTGTTAGGTTGAGCAAAATATTCTAAAATATTTTCTCCTGAAATCAGATAGTATCTATCCAAGAATAAAAATACTTTTTGTTTATGCAGAAACACCTCTTCTGAAGTATGTTTTCCAACCAGTATTCTTTCAAAAGTACAGACCACTGTTTATTTCACAGTGTTTTGTCTCTTCTTGCATTAGAGTGGCAGCTCAAACAAGCAAAAATCTTAATTTGGCTTGTTAACTTTGGAACAGCAGGCAGCTGAGAATTTTTAAGTGATTTAAAGAACAACAAGAACAGAATCTATCTGAAGTGTATTCTAATTTCAAGGCAAAAAAAGAGAAAGTATTAATCTTGTAAGTGTTCTCTCTGGAGAGTGACTAGTCCTAGAAAAGGGTCAGCATGAGGAGGCTGCTCTGTACTGCATCTGCCCAGGTTTTGAACACCTCTGTGGATGGAGACTCCACAGCCCCTCTGGGCAGCCTGTGCCAGTGTCTTCAGCCCCCTGAAAAAAAAAACCAAACATGACCACACAAAGGATAGGATCCATGAGGAAAGGAGGAGGGAGCTGGGCCTGTTCACCCCTGAGAAGAGATGACTGAGAGGGGCCCCCATCCATGTCTGTCAGTGTCTGCAGGGAGGGGTCAGAGCAGGGCCCAGGCTCTGCTCGGTGGTGCCCAGCAATGGGACAAGAGGAATGGGCAGAAACTGATGCACAGGAAATTCCACCTGGACATGAGGAAGAATTTTCCTGCGCAGTGACTGAGCACTGGAACAGGATACCTACCCATGCAGGGTGTGGAGTCTCCCTCACTGGAAATATTCCAGAACTGTCTGGACACAACTCTGTGCCATGTGCTTGAGCAGGAAGGTGGGACAAGGCAACCCGGTGTGGTCCCGTCCAACCATGCTGTGATTCTGGGAAAGGTATTCCTGTATCTGGAGCTGAGAAGGGAGCACAAGGAACATTGTTCTCCCAGCTGGTGCTGCCTGAGCCCTGTCCTGAGCGAACAGCAGCACCACATGTCCTGGTCACACAGTGACAGAGAAGCAGCAGCTCAGCACCGCTGTGCCCACGGCCAGCGGCCCTTCCAGGGCAGGGGCTCACGTGAACACTTCAAATGGTTTTTCTCTGCTTTAGTCCCTTTCCTTCTGTTCCCCTATTCTTTATAGCATCCCTGTTTGATCAAATCTAGTAGACATAATACAAAATATGAAATTTCCTACACTTCATTCTGAATTTGGATCTGATGCAAAGCACTCCTAACGTTTCTCAGCCATTTTGCACTCATTTCACACAGCTGAAATTCACTACAAAAGGCACTAGGCAGTCGAGAAGCAGGGCTTTTGTGCTCCTGTCTTCTGCAAAACAGGGATAATATTACAGGTTACTGAACTAACTGAACAAAATACTCCTATTTAGTCAAGCAGAATATTTCAACATTCTCCCAAATGAAAATAAAGCTTTTCCAATACCTCTTAGCTCCCAAATATTTACTGTTCTGATGCCACTTTCTCTTTTATTCTGAGTACAGCTATTCCTTGTGATAGTCTATATAGCACCACCTGCATGAGCAGAGTAAAGAACACTTCAATTCCTTCTAGTCATGAAGGGCTCTGATTTCAAAAGACAGAGGTTAAGCATATAAACAGGACAGGGAAGGCCGAGTACTACTTTCAGGAAATAGCAAGGAGAAGGATTCCTGGCAAAATAAACAATGCCAAAATTTTTCCACTGGCACTGCTCTACACTGTATTTTCCCTGGGTTTGAGAACCCAGCAAGATGAAATTCTGGGAGGGTGGTTGGCAGCTCTTTTAAAGGCTCAAAATCAGATAAAAACCTGAGGTACAGTTAAGGTCTGCACTGCACCCATCAGAAGAGATTGACCTGGACCTACCAATCACTCAAAACTAACACGATTCTCTATTTTAAGAAGCAATTATTCAAAGCAATTATTTCCTTGGTCAGTAACTGAGGCAGAGGTCACCTGTTATTCTATAGAGTAACCACAGATCTATTCAAATCCAGGGACTGTATATGAGAAGAACTTTGCATCTCCTCATTAGTGACTTCCAATGCTGTTAAAAAATCTTTAGGTACAACACAAACTCATCTAGATTTTTTTCCTTCATACTTTCAACTGTCCCAGGCTTCTATTGTGTCACTATATATACATACCTCTATACACTCCTGAGTGATTAACCGATGTCACATTCATGTTCATATTAACATGTGCAGTTTGAAATAAACACAGCTGCATTTATGTCAATGATTTTATATTCAAATATATCTGATTATGCTGAAATAAACACAGCTGCATTTATTTCAGTGATTGTACATTCAGATAAGGATATTTGTTCAGTGTAATGTAATGTTCCTTCACACTGGCAGGGACATTGCTATTCTTCCTTGTATTTCCCACTATCATTTTTCCAGATTGAAAATTTTGAACAGAGCCAGAAAAATGGAAACTGGAAAATTTATCTCAGAACCTGACACGTAGGAAAATCCTTTTACGTATTCTCAAAAATTACTTAGCCATCTTTATATAAACTATCTTTGTTGTTGAGGGTCTTTTTTAATTCTTTCTCTGTCAGAGAAGAAGCTTACAAAAATCCCATGAAAATGTTTAAATCTGATGGAAATGTAAGTACCAGGAATGTGCAAAATCTTAAGACTGGATCTGCATCAGGTCTGTTTCTGGGCAACACCATCTTCAGCCACTGTCCTCCTAACAAAATAGTTTGAATGGAAACAAGCACTGTAAGATCTTCCTTCCTATTATTTGATCAAAGTATAGTTTTGCATGATGTTAATTTTGGCTTGCAACTAGAACCTCTAATCTGTTTTTAGAAAATAATAGAATATTATTACATACACTAACAGTGATTAACCATTTAATCAGATGTATCTATCAGGTGAGGTCAAGGTCCAGCTCAGTAACTGCCAGAAATGGATCCATAGAGAAGAGCATAACAAAAAAACCAACCATTTGAAGACACCTCCCAGTATAATTCCCTAATTTACAAAGTACAGTTTATGAACCTTCTGACCCAGAAATGGTGTCAGTGTTTGGTAGCTCTCAACTGATTTTTCTTTCCTGGTCTTGACAGTTGGTTTTTTTATTGAAAGCATGACACATGTCAAGTTTTAGCATCCACAATGTCCTGCAGGAAGAAGTTCCACAGCTTAATTAAACAACATGTAAGGAACAATTCTCCTTTATTTGCTTTCAACATATTAACTGCTAGTTTCATTTGACGGCCCTTAGTTTTTGTACAAAGAGAACAGACAGGGAAACACTGATATTTTAACTAGGAATCATGATTTTACAGACTTTAATATATTATTCCTCAGTTCCCTCTTTTCCAGACTAGGGATCCATACTGTATTTGGTCGATTCTTACACTGAGGCTGTTGAAAATCTGCCCTGAGATTACAATATGTGATCATAGACATTTCTGCTTTCACTTCCAGTCGCTTATTCTGGTCCCTTTTGGGTCAATTGAAGAGCAAATCAACACGTGAGCTTTAATACCAGCTGAGGAGATGCAAACACATCGTAAGAGGGAGGAAAGGATTAGTCCTGAAGATGGTAGTGTGAGAATCAGAGGGTAAACTGACTGTGAAAATCATAACCAGCACAACAACTGCAATTAACATCCTAATTCTCTACTCTTGCTGTTACAGTAATACTTCCTGCATTTTCATTAGTTCCATAGGTCATTAATATCTATTTTCCACAAGTTATGCTATCTGTCTAATGCCATATGTGTTGGCTGGTATCACATTGACACAGAGCACTCCCCATTTGTAAAAATGTCTTCCATACTAGATCTGTTTGGATATTTAAAAGGTTAATATTTAGTTCCATTTGCAATGCTGACCTAGCAAGAAAGAAATTAATTTGGCATTACAGCAGTAACATCAATTTCCCATGTAACTTTAGTAATGCATTTACTGGAAAGAGATTAATATCAATTCCATAAATCATTCACATGCTTTTTCCGGAGTTTGAGACATCTGAGTAATGTCATATATGTTAACTGATAGCACTCTGTGCATGCCACATCCATTAATCTATGCCTAGTGTCATCATTAAAACACACAAAAAAATTAAAATCAATCTTTTGCTCTCACTTTTTTTCTGACTTTTAACTTGCAGTAGTCCAAAGGTATTGATACTCTGATAGAGTAACACTGCTCTGAACTGGGAACAGACATGTTCAGAAATGGGAAACATTTGCTAAATTATCCCCACTGGCAGCAATAACCACTTCATGTCTTTCTGTGAAATGTGGCATAAATTACTCTCTAAAAATAAGGAAATAACTAAAATGCTTCATTAATCAGACACACCTTGAAGCCCCAAAAGCAGGCTCAAAACAGACATCATTACTGAAATAACACAGCGACTTTCATTCCTTTGTTTCTACTTTACAGATGAGCATCCCTGTAGAAGTGAAAGCCAAAACAGTTCCACCTGCCCTAGTGATTCTAGATATGCATGAGAGATTATAATACAGGAAATTTGGAATAACAACTAGCTTTTTCTCCAAAACACAGTTTAGCCTGCTAGTAAAAGTGTTTGCACTGGAAGAAAGTATCCTTACACAGCTTTTGCACTTTCTGTTTCTACTGATGTGCCATTATGACATGTTTTTTGCATACATTTGCCTGCATTGCTTTATTCCTGTTCCAGGATATCACAGAACTGCTACTGAAATCAAGGGAAAGAAGGGTTTTCTGTTCATTTAAACATAAACACATGGAAGGTCAGACTGTTTAATAATTTTGGAAGCACATTACAATTGTATATTAGATGGCAAAAATACAACTGTTTCCTAGGTTGGATTTCAGTTTGTCTTTTAACATAATGCTAACAGAATCATCATCTGTGTTGTCTTAGTTTTCATTTTTAAATTTTTTACAAACAAAAATACCCATTTCAGAAAATGTTTTGCAAATCGAATTTTACAATATTTTACTAATCACAGCTAAGATTAATCACTCCTAATTTTAGCTGTCTAAAGTTACATATCAAGTCTTAACAACTGGGACACAAGCACCCCCAAAGGGCAATCCATCCTATATTATCTGTGCTTTTGTTCAGAAGATATCTTTCATGGTAAAGCTCAATGGCCTATTTCACGCCTGTAAGTGGTTACAATGAGATCAGCGGAATTACAATCACTTACTGCAATTTTGAGTGTTGTGCAAAGTGTTTTATAAGTACATTATCCTATTTTTGAAATATAGAAAGATATTTAAAACCTTAACAAAAATGATACGAGGGTACTTCTCAGTCATATGAGATCTCTTAATACATTGTAAGTTTTAACTTTTTCCAACTGATTAATATCATTTGCAATCCATCAGCACTGAATTTTTTATCAGGTTTCTGATGCAAAATATTTTATGAACCTGCTGCAGGAAAATACAAACTAATGTTTGATAGTCATTTTCATTGCAAGGTGGTGGTACAGCAGTTAACATAATTTGAGGCTTACAGTAATTGAGATTGAATCTAAAATTTTACAAAACTTTAATTACAACCTTTTGAACATAAACCACAATACAGAAATTACCCAATCATAACATTTTTTCATAAAAAAATAAGAATTCATCCAAAGGATAGAAGATTTAATGACTCTTGGCGGAGTTCCACTTTTTGGTTGAAATGAGAATAAAAGCAGACAGCAGCTTCATTTCTAATTTCAAGAAACACAGTATTTTTTAACAGTTAAACAGCATTATATTTGACTAACAAGCCATAATATATATTTTCAAAGCCTTATTAAAAGCCCCTGTATTTAACAGTGTGAATGCTGAGATTTACGAACCTCTGTGAGCCAACACTGCTCCTTCAATTCTCAAAAGTAATTATAAAACAAGCAATTTGAGCCACAAGCAGCAGAAACTGTCGAGCTTGGGGTTTTTAACCATCCTCACAACACATCACAGTCTGCAGCCTGGCTCCAGCTCCCTCCCGTATTCCCTGTGACATCCCAACAGGCCAGGCAGGACTGGGCTGCACCCAGGAGTATGCACAGGCCAGAGCCACCGACCAGCACATCCCTGGGGATGGCAACGAGGTGACACCAGGCAAAAGGAACAACGTTTGAACTTCCCTGGCATTTTTCTGCAGCAAAGCCACACCTGGCAGTGTCAGCCCAAGCTTTTCACCTGCCAGTTCTCTTCATGGAGAGCCCAAGGAAGCAAAAGCTGCGGAACAACCAGAGCCCACCTCGGAATCACTCTGTGATGGAGCCAGGAACGCAACTTGTGGCTACACCCAGCAAACAGACTTTCCACAACAAGAAAAAAGGTGGGGTGTTTTTTAAGGGCCAAGGCATCTGGTTTATGTTTTCTTTGTTCACTTTGCAAAATACATGTAAAAAGCTTCTCATGTATAATGCTAAATTAACTAAAAATCTGAGACCTCATGCAGAAGCAAAGCAACTGCAGATATGTACGCTTCCAGAAAAACAACAGGCTTCCAGCACTGGAGGTATCATCTCCAAAAACATCTCATACAGGTAAAATGACTAGGCAAATAAAACAGCTCTTAGCCACCACACAGAATAGGCTGCTGACTTAATGGATGCCATCAGAAATCGCATGCACTAAGGCAACACAAGGCAGTAGGGGCAGCTGGCTAAACTAAACTTTGAAGTCATTTAGATAAAATGTCTGAAATATCAACTCACCTTGAGTAGGAAATGCCAGATTCTCTGAAGAACTTTTTCATGTTCATCAAAATCTGGGCCTTCCTCAATCAGGAAGGACTTCTTTGCACAGCAGAAGTGAATGCATCCTTTTACTCAGAGCACTATATTCTGCAAAATTCCCATTTTGCCAGAACAGCAGGTAGGATGAGAGGTGAACATTTGTACAGACGTGCATTGCTGCTAAACTGAAACTCTGTTAATAATTTAATGCATTAATGAATATTAGGAAACAGAATTACAACTGACCAAATGTATACATTTCAGATGTAGCATTTATTTCCTTTAAATTTGTTCTGTGCATAAGAAACTGTGCTTTCCTTTTTCCCTGAAACTAACTCATGTTTCTTGTGAAAACTGACATTATCCAAAAAATATGCTGTGGTATGCAAGAAATCTGAATTTTCATCAGTTTCTTTTATGCTAATGATAAATCAATATTAAAAGTTTCTTTCGGCTGTATATATTCTTAAATATTAATAAAGATAACAAGGAAGATTCCAGGCAGAACTCTCTAGCTTGAACTATGGGAAACACAAATTCCTGACATACTTGCAAGCTGTTAATTCTCTCTTCTTTACTCCTCTGTCTGTTATTAATACGATAAAGGGCTCAGGCACCATTCTTCATTTTCAATAATTGCATTTATTTTACAGCAATGATTTTTTCTCTAGTAATAGATTCATTAAGGGTAAGTAAAGTGCAAGCCACCAGCTGGTTTAAGAGCTCTCCTTCTGAAAAGGACCTGGACAGTACAAGGGTTCACAAGTTTTATAGAAGTCAAAAGTACCATGCTATTGTGGAAAAGATTGGACTGTCACACAGCAGAAGTAAATAGATTGCAAGGCATGGCATGTAATAAACTCTACACAGGATTGGCACCAGCTTATCTGAGTATCATGCTCACCTTGGACCACTGCCAATCAAGAAAGGCACAAAACAGCTGGAGATAGGCCAGAGGAAATAAAGAATGAGAGAAAATTTGGAAAATGTGAGCACTAAGGAACCATTGAAAAAAATAGCAGTTATTTAACCTGAGGAGGGAAAGGCCAAGGAAAGATATGATAGCAGCTTTCCATTAAGTCAAAGAAGAAAGGAATAATCTGCTTTCTCTGCCTATAGGACTGGACAAGAATTAATGCCTTTTTGGTAAGAACATTTCTACACAGAAAGAAAATGTTTCCTATATTGAGCCAATTGCGGTGTTAGAATGGATTGCTGCTTTCTCTCTCACTGAAAGTCTCTGAAAAAGATAAACATCTGTCAGGAATGGCAAAAATAGTGTATTTTGCCTCTCAACAACAGAATGGACTAAAAAGAAATCCCCATGCCCATTTCAATTCTATTTTTTATGATTTTTTGAAAGCACAGCACTTCAAAACAGCAAGATGGACATTGGTTTTCAGACTACATAAAAACACTCCTCTGTCTCAAGCAAATTCATACTTTTCAATGCTATTTAATATAATAACGATAGCAATTACAAAAATGAAACCACATTAAATAGCATTTCTTCTGTATGTATGAATATTTTTACAGATTTCCACAAGTTTAATACCCTTTCTCTATTCTGAAATGTGTTTACTTCCATTTCTGCAATACAAAATACAGGCATTGAAAACAGGTCTGGTAGGAAACCTTCAGTTCTACCAACCAGATCTTCAAGAAAATGGAGAATGCAGCCAAAGAAAGAAAAGCCATTTATGGAATTACATTTAACACAACTTCTATTTTAGAATCATAGGGTGGCTTGGGTTGGAAGGGATCATAAATACCATTTTCTTCCAACTCCTTGCCTGGGGCAGAGACATCTTCCACTATCCCAGGTTGCTCAGAGCCCCATCCAACCTGGCCTTGAACACTCCCAGGGATGGGGCAGCCACAGCTTCTCTGGGCAACCTGTGCCTCACCAGCCTCATTGTAAACAACTTCTTCTTCATATCCTGCCTCTGTCTACCCTCTCTCACTTTAAACCCATTCTCCTTGCCCTGTGCCCACAAGCCTCGGGAAAAAGTTTTTCTCCACGTTTTTCATAGGCCCCCTTTACACACTGAGAGGCCACAGCAAGGTCTCCTCAGAGCCTTCTCTTCTCCAGGCTGAACAAGCCCAGTATTCCCAGCCTGTCTCCACAGGAGAGGTGCTCCAGCCCTCAGAGCATCTCCATGGCCTCCTCTGGAGCCCTCCAGCAGATCCATGTACTTCTTCTAGTGGGGACCCCAGAGCTGGGGGCAGTACTGCAGGTGGCCTCAGTTTTCCCATCTGATCTTTGTAAAAGGCAATTTCAATAGTATATTACCATTTTAAGGTGGTACTCAGCATCAATACAACCTTATAAATGTTGTATCCTACTGTTTGGACAACAGGGTGGGATAGATTTCAACATTAATAACAATTTCATAAGTTATCCAATATCAGTTAATTTGCTTTGACCAGTAAAGGTACTCTAAGCAATTACTTGGCTGATATAGAACAAAAGATAAAGTGAATTTACATACGAAGTGTACACAATATTACTCTCATTCTTGTTAATACATTGTCATCATGAGAAAGTAAATGAAGGTATTAATTTCATTCATACTTGTGTTTTGGAAGTGTCTGAATATGCAAAGCAACACCGCAGCCTCATCAGGCTACAATGTAAATAAACACAGTATTTCAAATAGCACCTGCTTCTATCACATTGTATTATTACCAAAGTATGTAAAGTATGAACATTACCTTTGAACTGAATAAGTGTTTTAATTTAAAAATATAATTAATTCCATTGTTCAAAAAAATGGAATTAAACCATCATGCAATGACTCACAATACTTCACAAATAATTTGATGACTGCTACTGATCTTTTTCATTGCAGAGAAGCTTAGCACAATAAAGTAAATTTCACAGCTTGGCCATGATTCATTTCGTAAGCCATTTTCTGATACAAAAATGCAAAAAACCCACATAACTATTATGAAATAGCACCCAAAGTATTTTTAAAAATACATAACTATTGTCTGAACCTTCAGAGACACACCTTAAAAAAAAGCTACTCTTTATTATTCACTGCATCATTTGCACTTTTTACATAATGTAATCACAGGATTTAAATAACTCACTTTAATATTTATCCAAGAACTGGCAGCCAGTATTCTACCCTGAGGGACGTAACTCTTCATAAAAAGCTCATTTCACAAGACACTGGAGCAGTTTTGGCATTACCAGCACCTCTCACATAAACCATGCTGAAAACTATAGTTTATCCTGCCAAATGCCTTTTCTACATCCAGTGTTTAACAGTGCTCTGTAGGTCTGAAAACCAGTAATAATAGATTTAAGCTAAAATCTGGTAGCACACATGTATGTAACACAAAAATTTAAACAATTCTCCATTTTTATGGATATATTTACCTACATACCCCACATGCATATAAGCAATTAAAATTACTCTTTAATTTAATATGCTAACTATAACTCATGTAAAAAGTACTTTCAGTTTCCAGTAGGTTCCTAAACTTTAATTCTCCTATTGACATCAGAGGCAGAACTTCCATTAACCTCAGCAGTACTGGATCAGGGCACAAGAAACACAAAGTAATATAATTAAAGACAGCATATACACATTTTTAAAATTCTCTAATTATGGAAGGATGGGCTTGGCACTTTACTGGGTTAACTTCCCCGGTAAACTTCTAAATTAAATTTTTAAATAGCATATTTTAAATACTTCATCTTGGACTAGTGGTCCACAACTACTGTAAACAATGACAGAAAAAAATCCAGTTATGTATCCACATGTGGTTAAAGAGGGACCTGATGAAATGTTTAGTGTAGGCAACAGCAAACTTCACAACCCTTTTGACATTTGAACAGTCTGATTTGCAGTCATGCTGTGACTGAATAGAATCAGCAAACTTTGTTAAGTAGTATTTAAGTCTTCTTTAGAATTAAGACACTTCATAAAAAGATGAGTGATAGAGTTAAAAGTGTTAATGCATTGACAACTAGGTAACACAATGCTGAAAATACTCACCACTTTCAAAACAGGCATCAAATATAAGATGTCCTTTTTTAGGCTGTCCACAGTAACCAGCTGGGAGAACAATGTACTTGCTCACGTTCCCTGCTATGATATCATCACTTCCAATGGCAGTGCCTGTTGCAGTAAAAGTGAAAAAAAATCATGAGCATAAATATATATATATATATATACACACACATACATCCAGTCTGGTTTTTTTGCACATTTATGACCTGTGGCTGAGCCCTTTGGTATGCATTAGTCTGACATTCAGCTGGACCCACTTCTTTTGACAGGAGCTCTCTAGCTCTAGATCCTGCATGGATTCCCTGGAATTGAACTCCTCATCAGCTTCTTACTTTATCACAGCCCTCAGAAGCATCTTCCTCACTATTGGCATTAATGGGATCTTTCTCCTCTATCCTGCAGCCTATTTTCATGTATCTTAAATGAACTCAGAACCTTTGAGACTGTTCAGTCCCATTCATGTTTGAAATTTTAAAATTATTAGAAGGAAGAGACATACACCCATGGAGCCATGTGACTATCTGAGCCCTCCTTGTTAGGAAACAAAACTCAGAAAAAGACCTTGAATAAAGAAATATTTTTTTTAATGCAGCATTTATTGCATGGTAAAATATATAAGGACATAAATTTTCCACACAACGGCAGGATTTTTGTCAAAATACATCAGTAGTGAATACATTGAAAGCTTTATCCTTACAGTAAAATTATACTAAAAAATTACAGTCTGCAAAATATTTGTTGCCAAATAGGGATGGAAGAACACTAATTTTTGTTTACATTTGAGACATGTAAAAGAAAGTAAGTAAATAATTGCATATTATATCATACATTTATATTATAGTGAAAGAAACAGCACTTTCTTCACTACTTACAGCTTGGACCAGAAATATTTAACAATAGAAAAACTATCTTCTGTGTTATAGAAAATGAAGAAATGGTATGGCTTCAAGTGCAGAAGGCATGTGATGGGATAATGGGATGATAATATCTTATTTCACTCTGATAAATAGGGCTACTAAGGCTTCCAGAAATAGACTTTTGGTCTGTACTGATTTTTTTGACATTTAAATGGGTTATGGGGGATGATAAATGTGACATAAAGCTCAATTTGTTTTATTTTTATACTGAAAACTATTTCACAGAAATGTTACAAGCAATTCATATTGTCCCTGAATGACGAAAACAGCTTATTAATTAAAAGTGACCTTTCCATACATAAAAGTATTCCACCTCTTGAGGCAAAACACCTTAGCTGAGGTAACAAATTATATCAATGTATTAGTGACACCACAGTTAAAGAGTCTGTCAGGCTTTCTATTATATACCCATATTTTCACAGGTATATAAATCCCATATTAAAAAATATGCATATCCAGGTCAACATTTGGCATATGAGCCCCCAGTTTTCCCCAGGAAGAAATGTGAAACTTATTCTCTTCAGGAAGTACTACAACAGAACAAACAGAATTTAGACCTTTTCTTACTTAATCATAATCTAAAAATGTAGATATTGAATAATGCATGATAGTATTTTTTTAGCAAAATTATTATTTGTAACCTCTGGGTTATTTGTTTTAGACTGAATAATTACCCACAGACAGAAATCTGTGGCATTTAAACCGTTTTCTTTAAGTGTATAATTGCTACTTTGGATATTTTAGCTGGATGTTTTTTACCAGCATGCTGATACAATTTGCTTAAACCTTAGTAACACCAGAGGCAAACTGAGACCTGGATGGGGCATCTGTGCATCTTCATGGCTGTGATCCTGTCCCTTGATAAAATTCCCCCCTCTGCATTGTGCAAGCTGTAGTGCAGAGCAGCAGCCAGAGGAAAACCACTTCCTCAGTTTCACCCGAGTGCCACTTTGATTAATATACACCCGTTGAAGTTAGGATCAGTCAAGTTGGTCAGTTGCAATCCAACATTGTGGAATCAAGGATACAAAGAAAAATTAATGGAAAACCTGAAAATCACCATGAGTGCCTGCACTGCCAGGGACCAAAGTGAAAGAATGGGAGGCAGGGAGTCACCTGAGTAGAGCAGTTTGCAGACTGAGCTCCTCCTGGTACACGTCCCCTTTTAAGTCTCTGCTGGAAGTAACATGCCTCTTAGAAATTGTAAAAGATAACGGGGAAACACCACTAAAAGATGAACAAACTAGAAAGGATTTCATTCATAGCACTGCCACCGTAAGACAGTGTAGGAAAAGCAGGCAGAAGAGAGAGTTACATCTCCCTGGCAAATTAGAAAATCTGCCAATGGAGACTTTACACAATGCAGAAGGAAGCTGTCAAGTAACTGTGTCCCAGCAAAAAGTTTCCATCTGCTCCTCCTGACCTAATGTAGCCCTCCAGGAATGAGAATAAAATCATCAAATAGCCTGTAATTCATAGTCATTTAACAACATTACTCTCCTAGTATGTTCTTTATTCCACAGTACTTAAAATATTCAGAACGCACTGTTGCTCTATTTTGAGTTATATTATCTTTAATCTCTAAACATGCAAAACTGCTGTCTTTGAAATTCACGTTATTAAACAGCACAACAGCACCACGTCCCTTCTGGCATGTTCTCCTTGGGTGATAAAGAAAAGGCCAGGCCACTGCCCGAAAAGGAGCCTGCACTGCTGCAGTACTCGATTATAAAACGTGGCTTCACACCTGCCTGTTCAGCAGAGTGGTGCTGGGAACACATTACCACCCCCAGATGGAGAGAACAGCTACCCTGGGCTCCAGTCCTCTGCCGATAAAGAGATCCTGCCCTCCCAACTGGGGAGCCCTAAGCAGATTTTCCTGGCTGGAGGCAGAGATGTATGAGAGAACCTTGTGGAGAAGGGAAATAGCTCTTCAATCTGAAACAAACTGAAAGGGAAAGAAGAGAATTAACTGAAGTACATCCTGCACATTCCACTTAAGGAGACCAGATTCTCCTTTGAAAAAAAGGTTAGATAAGACAAGCAAAGGCAAAACCTAGCAAAGAAATAGTCTCAGAATGTAGTTCTTATTTTGTCAATTATTTTTCTTATAGGTTGTAAGACACAGAGCTATTTTATTCTAATTCTTCATAGCTTAAACTCCAGGAGGCTCCAGCAAATCCCTAGGATTTACTTTTACCGCAGTATTAAACTTTAATGGTAATTTTCTATCAGGCATAAAATCTGTAGGTGCCTGAAATCTCTGTAAGTATATAAGGTTTTAAAATAAAACCTGGACAGAGTCTTCTGGTATCTGCATTCATCACTATTGTCATTGTGGATATATTTCACATCAAACTAGTGAAAATGAATAGAATCAGTTCCAGGAGACTGGGATTCACAGGAGGGAGAGTTTGGAAATTTCCAGGGCTTCTTTGCCCTTCTTAAATCAAAGGGTAAAGCCAACACTTTTTTTCATTTAGGAAAAGATGAAATCAGTATTTGCTACAATAAACATCATGCAAATTTAAGTACATTTTCTTTAAACACTGTAGTTTCTAGAGGAAGGTACCTCTTTAGAAAGTAACAGTGACTCTTTGAATTGGGTAAACAACAAGCCCAGCCTGCAGATATGCCAGACCTGAGAGCCCACAGAGTTAGCAGCCAGCAGCTACCCTCATGCTACATTAGGTAGGAGAGCACAGCTACATGAAAAAAGACATGGAAAAATATAGAGGGAATTTGCCTGGAAAACCTGCATCATTCTTCTAATCACACTTGCTGCCTAACAACAGCCAATTAGAAAGGTGAAGTAACACAAAAACCTACAATAACTGCAAGGCAGCTTTGTAAAAGTCTTTCTTTAAATATTACAAATGTCATCAAGATATCCCACATTCTCTTATGAGATCCTTATTTTAGAATAAAATTAGGATACATTTTGCTGCTGAAAACATCTATGGTGTAAAGATCTAATAGCCAGATTCCTATCATCCAGGGGCCAAGAAAAGTTTCCAGGTATCCTAGTGAAAAGCTCCACCAGCCTTGAGCAGTACTGTTGATAGAAATCCATACAAAGAAGTGAATCTGAACTCTCAGTACAGTTTGCAACAAAAAAGAATTCATTCAGAGGACCAACAGCTACTCCTATTAGCTCCGAAACATACCAAGTCTCCGGATAAACACCACTCAACTCACACTTTGGCTAGGTAGCATTTATGGAGGTTATGCCAATAACAGTGTCTGCTCCACAAACCCGAAAACACTTATCATTTCAGCAAAATTCTTTTAAATTATAGCATTTAGTATAAATCTATAATCTTAATAGCTGATTATGTTCTCTTATTCTTTGATTTTGTTGTTTTTTTTTTAATAAAAGCTTTTATATCATTGTCCCTAGGCTTCAGAAACACGGATATTCAGGAAGACAAGCTATTTCTGCTATGACTTCTGAATGCTCTGTAGCCATTCTAAAAATCCTATAGGCAGCAGCAGTCAGGAACTTGGAATTCCAGCTCCACTGACTTAAAAATTCTAAGAAAAAGAAGAAAACACGACTGTCATTTTGATCTTCACAGCCCTGTATCCCGAAGCAAGGCTTGGGCATGACCCAGAGAATCTAAACATACTGCAGAGTGCTGTCAATCTGAAATGTACTTGAATCACAGGCACTGTGATCTGAAAAAAAATGGGAAAAAAATATGTTTAGTCTACAAATCCCAGGGTTTGAGACAATACCTGGCACGGTAGCAGCCACATCTGCTGCCTCACATTGGGGTACTGTGCCCATTCTGTCACCAATACCTATTTTAAAGGTCCAGCAGAACAAGGAAAATGTTGGTTACCACAAGAAGGCATTGTTATACAGCTTGGTCTAGTTCTAAAAAATAGTAATATCGTGTTGTCATTTAAAAACCAAATTTGAGACAAAGCAGCTTTACAGCAATTGTCTCTTCAATTACTTTCCTCCTATGGGTTGACCAACAGACTGCTTGTCAAGTCTGTCTCCAAACTGTGAGATGATATTCATATCCAAGAAAACAAGCAAAGTAAAGATGAACTGTAGTTTAGCAGAGATTATCAGGCAAATTCTGAGCTTTGCACAGGTTCTGAAAGTAGTCAGGAGAAATAACTGCAATCTTACTGCCACGGACTTGAAAGAGCTTGTGGTTGGTTGCATAATAGGAAGGAAACTTAATTTATTGTTTGGGTCTTTAATTTCACTGCACAAATTACTCTTTCTACAGAGGCTACCAGACAATACTACCTTTCAACCTTCCTAACACGACTCCTTAGCCAACCCACCATTAGTTTTGATTTTGGGTTAGAAGCATAAGTAGATCTAAATACCTCATGCTCCTTTAGATACATGTACCCTAACTGCTTTACTCTAGCAGAAGGTGTGGAATAGGCATCTGAGTCAAAGCTCAGAGTGGAAAAAGTCTTGTTCTTATATGCAAATATGTAAAGCAAAATGGTCACTAAAGCTGGTGACACGTGGGGTGCCTACAAAAGGCTCAGTGGCACCACAAAGAGAACTTTGCCTGCAATACACTGAGCAGAAAGCCCAGGGCAAGTGGGACAAAAAGGCACATGGGGTGCTCAGCCTGAAGCAAAGCATCAACCACCAGGCTGGTCAAGTGTGAAAAGGTGATGAGAAATCTCCTCTATCCGGTCCTTTTAAAAAGACCAGATCCACACAGAGATACAACTATCAATCCAAGGTCAATTATAGCTCCTGTCCAAAATCCAATGAAGAACATTCAACTGAAGATATCTGGCAGACAGATACTGCTCTGCCCAACGACTCCTCATTCCCAGAGGCTGGCATTGTCTTATGAGTTTACAGAAAAAGAAGAAAAGTCAGTTTGTGTGGACTTGCACTTGTTTCATACATGATATCAGTTTCCAATCTTCAACCTAAAAGCTTTACTTCAAGACTACTCATTTATTATCTCAATGTGGGCTATCCCTAAGGATATACCTTTCTGTTAGAGACAAATGGCAATGGAATTTTTTGTATCACTTTAGTGAAATCCAAAGTGTCCAAGAAGATATGAACAGATTTTTCTAACAAAAATTTTAAAAAGCAATTAATGCTTTGAACTCAGTAAGCAAGAAAAAGAAAATCCATTCCTCATTTTATTGCACTTATAAGCTCTAACCTAAACTTCTACCACAAATGAAAAATAAAAAAAAAAAACTGAAAAATACAGTTGTACCAAATAAATTAACTGAAAATATGTTTATTTAAAAACATTGTAAGGATCAGTGAATGTAATGGTACATAATTTATTTCTTAACAAGTATTTGGTATCTTGATAATATCAAAGGTATCACATGATGCAACAGTTGCTATAGTAGCAACACTTCAGTAAAAAAACACATCAAACAAAAGCATAAAACATATAAACAGTAAATAAAAACATAGTACATTATATGTAACCCCAGCTAGCAGAGACAAAAGAAAATAATAGCTATTGAGCTGAACTATTCCTCTGAGTTGCATCTGCAAAAAAGTAACACTATCAGCAAGTCCACCCTTTCTGGGAAATAAGGCATGGCTCAGAGAATTAGCTCTGCATGTGAATGAGAGGAGATGCTGAAACACCAGTTGAAGAGTGCACAGGAATTCAAGTTCTTGGTCAAGAAAAAAATTTTTGGGGGTGTTCCTACCATTCCAGGGGAAATTCTGTGTCTAGGGAGTCTGAGGCAGGAAAAGAACTGACGAGTTAAAGCCAATCCCTTGTGTGATACTACAGAACTTCAAGAAGTGAAACTCATCCGTAGCATCCCACGTCTTTCTGAAATTTGTATGGAACTGATTTCCCAAAGACAAGGAGGGCATGTGACCTGCAAAAAATACCAACTCAAGCAGGCAGGCAATTGCAGGGTTTGGAATTGTAGTGGAGGAAATTTCAGGTAAGGGCAAAACCTGATATTACTCACAAAACTGGAAAAAGATGGTGGTGGTTGATGTTACACACTAGTATTTGCTGGTACCATCCTCAGATGCTGTAAATATTTCCCATGCTATTTAATACTGAAACCCATCAGCTTTTATATCCCTTGGTTTGTGTTATATGCGAGGGAGAGTAGAGGAAGTGGAAGGAAAGGGAGAGATTCATAGATATTTGCTATGTTTATACCCACATACAGTCCTGGATGATACGTACATACCCATGTTTCAAAAGCTGTCCTGGGTGTGAAGCATTGATTTAACAAAAGTGCATTATCTCACTTAAACTTGACAGCATAACTGGAAGAAGTCATGCCAAAATAAATTTCTAAACTAAAGATAACTCACATTGAGGCAACCTAATGTAACTAAAGCATCTTATATGCAGCAACCAATGCAATGACCCTGACCCAAGATTATATAGCCTTCAGTGACTAACAAAGTTTAATCTCCCCAGGTTAACAACTTTGTGTGTCTCCTTTCTTTGGAATCAACCGATTGTCAGCTAGGAAACTGAAAAAGACTCCATAGGTAACAAATACTCCTGATAACACAGACAACTAGGCTGATTTCAGCTTTTGCAAAAGGCCAAGGCTTTATTTCTTGTCCTAGTTTTCATACTCCTCAGCCCTGACTATCACATTCAAAATGTTTGTCCACAAAAGACATCTCCTAAAAATACCAAGTATGAAGTACTATGGAAGTCTTTCAAGAATATCAGCAAGGTCAAGTATGGAACACATAAACAGCACTTTTTCTGTTTACGAAAATTCGCCTGCTCATGCCAAATTCCTAGCACTTTTCATGTCTTACTATGCCTGCTGATTGAACAGGAACTTCCCAAATTTATATTTAAAGAGATGTCTATGCCATACTGTGGAAGCATGCACTTATCTGCTGAATCCCTGGAAGGCCAAAGGGAGACAGCATAACTGTGATGCTATGAGCTAGCAAACTGTATAATGGACATTATCCCAGGGTTAGCATTCAGGGAATACAGCTGTGCCTTCTTATTCCAGGGTTAGCACTCAGGGAATACAGCTGTGATTTCTAATTTGGATAGGGCTTTTATCTTGTTCTCAGCTATTCTTCAAAAGCAATCAGCCTGGTGAGCCTCAACACAAGTCAGCTGTGGCACTACAACAAACCCACTATTAACAGCTATTTTGATTTTTTGATACCTAAAGTGTGACTGCTGTAAATTTCTTGCAGATGCACCTGTCCCAATTTTAAAAAAATTATTTGATTATCACTAATTCAAGTGTTCAGGAGATTTCAATTCAATTCCTGACTCAACCACTAACATCATTATGGTGGTAATGAATCTTTATCCATGGGAAACTGGGCCTTCCATGAGGGCTCCAGGGCAGGCACAAAATCCTGTGGGGAAACACACCAGCAGCTTTGTGAAGCACCATCTCTCTCTTCAAGACCCTGTATTGCCCAAGTGATTGGAAGAAAGGTGGTGGCTGCAGCTGCTTGGGCTTTCACCATGAGTGCAGTAACTGAAAACTGGGCAACCTCAGCGCACAATTTCCATCCTGGTTATTACAGACCATAATTCATGTATCCTTCTTCAGGTTAATTTGGTTTCTTTGCTATTTTCCTTGGCTCTTGCCTCCTATTCACCTGTTGTTTAGGGATATAGGGATGCTGTCTGCCAGTTAACTTAAGCCAGCAGTAGTTTCAGGGACAGTTTCCTCACTTTCGAGTTACACTCTTCTTCACCATTGCATATTTAAAATAATTTGGGGATTTTAGTACTGCTTCTGGAATAATTTGTTCCCCCGGGTTGCTGAAATCAATTACACTATTAATTACTGCCATAGTTATAATTACTCATTGAAACAACTCCTTTAACTTCTTCATTTAGAATACCATTTCCCCCTACTTTCCCGAACAGTCCATTCCAAAAAGTAGTATTTCAAACCATTGAGAATTTCTTTGACCCAAGCATTGCCCACTCACATTCCCTTTATTTAAGAACATAATCTAGTATTTCACTTCAAACAAATAGATCATTGCAGTTTTATTTTATTCACAAAGTACTGTATACCAAAAAAAATTTAAATATTGTTTCAGAATTCCCACTTTCTAACATAAAAAATGTCAGCAAAAACAAAGGATCTATTAACTGTCTTGCATCAGCAACATAACAAGAATAAAACTACAGAGAATGCTATTAACTAATACAGCATATTCAGCAGTTTTTTAACTAAGCAAATACTAAGTTGATACAATATTTATGGGAATATGAAATGCATACAAAATATTTCAAATATTCAGAACACAAGCCAAAATTCCACCTTCAAGAAGGCTTACACAGAGAAAGCTCTGAGATCAAATTCCTGATTACTTGTACTGCTCAGAAATAAAATAACCAGCAGATGCAGTGGTATTGTGCCTAGTTACAAAACATCTGCTATTCTGGAGTACCACAGGCTTTGGGTGTAGGTAAGTAGTACAGAGGCAAGTTTATCTCACAATCCTATTTCACATGGACAGTTCCCATGAAATAATGCTGCTGCCTTTGGATTTGTATAGGTTATTTGAGGAATTTTTCATTAATCAAACACATCCTGCTACTTCATCTGCATTTTATATGCATGAAAACCTGAGAGTCACTTGCCAGGTTTCCCAGTGCTGAAGTTCACTGTAATAGCACAGTGACTCTGCTGCTTATTGCAAATGAAAACACATCAGCAGAGCTGCAATGAATCCAAACGGGCTCTCTTTGCAATGGATTCCTGCTGCTCTGCTCTGGTGATTCACGGGAACTGATGTTCCACTTGCTTTAGTGGAGATTGAAATTCAACACATTTTTCAAGGTGCTTATGAAACAAAATGTAAAAGGAAAATCTTGCCAGTTTTCAGTCATGATTGTGAGATCCACTGCTAGGCAAACAGCTCTATGATTTAGTAGGTAAATGAAATCATCAGAGAGCTGATTCATATAACAATAATAATTTAAGACAACTACTTTTTCCTCCCATCCCCTTTTCTATGCTTGATTTTTGACACAATGAAACTGAAATCAGCCAGTTTACCATGTTGAGAGAACAGGGATACATACATATATTACAAAATATATGTATCAGAACATGTAAATTTTAGTCTCTAACCTTCATACATTACTTATCCTAAAATAGAACCAATCACAAAAAGCATTTACTATACACAAATACATCAAATTCATTGCCAAACATTTGCAGGATGAGAGCCCTAGATTTAATACTAAAGTCCACATCCTGAGTTTGAGAGCCTGTGACAAAATGACATGGAAGTCATTATTATTTTGGTATAGCAGTTTTCCAAACCATTTCAACATACAAATAGTAAAATTACTTCAAAAAAACATAGGTAAAAATCCTAAGTTAACAAATACAGCAGTTCTTAAATGGCAGCCTTGGCCTCTGTGGCAAAGTCAAGAAAATGAGTGGTGGGGACAATGTGACAAGGAGGCTGGGATATGGGATACATTGATGTGAACCCATAACCAACTCTCAATTAATTGTAAATTGGTTTACCTCTATTACAGATTAATGGCAGACACAGCTTGAGCCTAGAAGAACTTATTATCTCAGGTACAATGCAATCTAAACATGGCAATTCTGCATCAAGGCTCTGCATGCCAACTACCTTGGGGGATCACTTGAGAAATCTAAGCTGGTTTCTATAGATTCATTTTGTTCTGGAAAAGGGCAGCACAATCAATCCTCCAGAAACAAGAGTGATGTAGCATGATGCACACACCCAGGTGGGTGTGCTGGAGCTGGTCTGCATCCAGCAGCACCACTGTGAGCAAAGCAGCACGGCTGCATCTCAGTGACATCAGCAGGAAGTATCTGCACAAACTCCTCTCCACGTCCTCCAGCACCTCGTTTATCCAGGGGCTGCTGCTTCTGTTACCAGGCTATCAGAGGTCTTTATTAAAAAACATTCAAAAAGGTAACAATGACTATTCAGCCATTTCCCTCTGTGACTTCTGTCCCTAAGCAGGTGTTGCGGAGGAAAGAGGAAGAGGAAGAAAGATTTCCCAGCGTAGACAAGTTGTCCATCTCTTCTGTGGCAGCTGACAGCTATTGTGTGAGGTGTCCCACCTGGAGAACAGGCTGGTGCTGCAGATCTGAGTGTCCCAGTCCTGTTGGTGGCCCCATGTGGAGATCAAGCTGGTTCCATTGTAACACAAGCAGATGACTTTAAAAACCTATTTTATTGAGTATTAAATCTATATAGCTCAACTTCCAAAATCAGAAAAGCTATGTAGGCCACATAAATGCATTCTGAGGTTAATCTGGTTTCTTGCATGAGACTTTTGCCTACTAAAGGCAGTGACAGCCACGCTAAAGAAACTTGCAGAAACTTCTGTTTTACAAATTTCAGTATAAAACCTATTAAAATTCTCAATATGTCTCATTTTACTTTTTACAAATTCAAAAGCCTCCTCTCACAAGTGCTAGTAATTAATAGGGTGCTTTGAACTTCACTGAAAGAAAAAACGTTGGGAGGCTTGAGGTAAGTAACTTTTCAAAGCTTTGATTATTCGTCAAAGAAAAAATGTATGAAATATGGCTAGGAAATGGTAAACAATTCAAAAATGGCAACTGGAACACCCAACACATGCCTGCTTCTTTCTTTTTCTGAAATTATATCTTCTGGCTGTATAAAGCCTTCATTAGTATTTCTCAGGTCTCCTTATATGGCAAATTATGTAACAAAAATATGATCAAAGCTTTAAGTACCAAAAATATATTAGCAGCTCTTCTTCGACGAATTTTTCTAGTGGGGATTGTTTCCACTGGATAACTGAAAAATGCTGGAAATTAGTTGAATATCAGCCTACTGGCAACAGAGTCTAATGATCACTATAATATCTTTCTGCAGTGACTAGAGTTAATTTCTACATAGAACTTCAACGAATATTTCAACTTACACAGTAAAACTGCAATAGTTAATGGTCTTAAAAAGCACCTCAGATTTACTAAGAAACCTTTCTCTAATGTCTCCTGGATGTCCAACTGCTCTGGCTGAAATGTACCAATGCTATTGCTAAGTTCTGGCAAATGTCTTTATTGAACAAAACCCATTTTAGATTTGTTTACAAATCCATCCTGCAGCATTTTATAAACAACTGCAAACAGCTCTTTCTGCTGTGTGAACATCTGCAAGGCTGGGCCCAGTCCCCCCACAGTTTTCCACTGACGTTTGAAGCCTCCTCATGTTGATAGGAGGATGCTATGGGCAGATCCCTTTCAGCATAAAAGCTGCAACATCTTTTCCCAAACACTGGAATTCAGCTATGTTTACAGGTCAGTGGTGTACATCACAAAATAAGCTCTGCTGCTTGTATACACTAAAATTTAGAAATAATTCAGGAAAGGTTAATTCAATTGAAGAAATTAAATTTACCTGAACAATCTGAAGTACCGCTGATGTACAGTGTTATTTTAATGACCAAGATTAAATAATATTGTTAAAGTAATTAGCTTATCTCTCCTATTTTAAATTTCCTCATGATAAAGCCGGTGAATTAGAAGTTCCAGTTATCAAAAAAGCCTATATTTAAAGACAAATAAATTATGTTCTTACTTAGTTTGGCTTTTTGTTTAATAATTAAGGCCACTGAAAAGAAAGCAGTATGTTCCTGATACTAGAATGCTGTCATACCATATGTGATTAAATATTTTTAAAAGAATAACAATTATTTTTTGAAAGAATAATCAAAAGCAATCTTCAACACAATCCAGCTCAGCACTATCATATTAAAATCAATTAGAAAACACTGCAGAATTTACACAGCTGTTCTATTGGCCCCTTCACTTGCAGATCTCTGAAATAATGATCTCAACACCAAGTGTTTTAGGAACACTGATTACTTGACAAACCTTGGGTGGGGCTTGAGCATTCAACAGTGGTTTTCGGCTTTCCTCCCTGAAGCCAGGTCACAGCCCGGCTGTGAACACTGAAAATTCCAACCATTCTTGATGTGAAATGTGACTCAACACCACTCTGCAAGGTACCGACCATGACATGTAAATAAACAATTAAAAACTCCACATTCAGCTGGGAAGCCTGTTTATTCCAATAACAAGGATTTTTGGTCTAAAGACATTTATTTCTATGCTGTCCAGTGCTGTGCGTAAATGCCTTTTCTTGCTTTCACTATGATTTCCGTGATGATGACACAATGAAACACCAGAAATACTAATACCCACAAAATGACTGCAACTGTGGAATAACACATATTAAAACTGTCAATCCAGGCTAATATGCAGTTGCCTCAGATAGAAAACTATTACAGAACTCAGAGATAACCTGCACCCTTTGATCATTCAGGTCTCCAGATGCAAGTCCTCTGAAGGTAATACAGATGCCTAGAACAGAAACCTGGGGAGAATGGGATAACTAGTGAATTCTAACTTGGAAAACACTTTCATCTGGTTCATGGGTCAAAATATTTAGCAAATACAGGCATTCTGTCCTCACTTTGACCTACTCCTAAACCTTCCTTGGTGAAGGTAAAACGTCCTCTTTGCTACAGAACTGGAAAAATAACATTCATCTGGGTTTTTATGAAACTTAACTAAACTGGCTCTTTTCCCATATCCTGTATCTTCCAGGGGTTTATGACACCAAGGTCAGCTGAGCAGAACAACTGGAAGTCAACCCAAGAAGCTCCTGAGAGTAACTAACTAGACTCAATCACTTTCATCCTCCTGCAGACTTCATTGTGAAGATCTACGTTGTTTTTAAGTTGGATTCCCAGCTTGAGACATGAAGGTTTCAGCCTGGAAAACCAAACAGGAAAGCATACAAATTCAGAGTTTACTGCAAAAAGCTGATTTAAACACTTTGAAGAAAGCAGGTAGGACTAAGAAGCCAACTAGAATGGGAAAATGATTAATTCAGAGTAAAGTGAGCTGATTTGCAGCACTCTAACCAAACATCAGAATACAGAAACTATTTTAATGGATTAGAGCAGATGTCTGCGTAGTCCAGTGAGGATAGCAGCAGAATATGAGCTCTGTACTAGACAGGTGTGAGATAAACTACCTTCCATATTAAGTCTCAATTTTACTTGAAATTTCATATTGGCTGAAACTATGATGTAGAAAATAATGCTGAGCCTAACAGTATAATAAAAGCTGGTGGAAATCCCTCTTCTGGAATGTTTTGTGCAATTCTGTGTGTCCTAATCCCCCTCCCCAATAAAAAGTTTAAAAATTTGCAAAAACAGAAACAAAATTCTTCTCCAGGGAAAAGGAATAGAATATGAAAAGATTTGTGTATAGGGAAACAGTAAGAATAATTACCAGTATGAGACAGATTAACAGATTTACTTCCCTATAATAGAAGGAGACACAAATAAAACTGAAAAGACGAATTCTTACACTATAAAAAGATATGTTTTCTATAAAGTATAATTAATGTACAAAAAGTCTTGACAAATTATATTTTCAAACCTAAGAGTTTAGAGGTGTCATAAGCATCCTAGATGTGCATAATTCACTATCAGATAACTTTTAGGAAGAAACCGAATTTTTATAATCACGTCTAAGTGCACACTGTAATTTTTCTGACATCGACTCTTGTCAAACCCAGGTTCTGAACTAAATCAGTAAAGAATGGTCCATCACAGCAATCTGTGCTGCTACAAAACATGGATAAGTTACCTTCAATTTCTCTGTAACTCAGTTTCCTTATGCAAAAATTGCAAATAACAATCAGTATTTCAAGATGGGCAGATGAGATGATGAGAGTTATTACTTATGTTTTCTGATCCATGACTAAAACCATGATGTTGCTGTTAAAAAAATAAAAAACAAACATGCAGCAAGTATAATATACCCATACTGGCTAAATTGATTTATATGGTTTGAACAGTGTTCAGTCCTTCTGTAATGGCTTTATGCTCTTTGCATTTGTGCAAAATGCAGGTTCCAGAGCTACATTCCTGTATCTCCTCAAGACTGGTCTAGATCTCACACATGATGAAGACACACTAAGCAGCGAGGGTGCAGCAGGAACATGCCCCAATTTTGTGTTCAACAACAGTGGCAGTGTCACCCAGCAGTGAAAGGGAGAACATAAAAGAGATTCTTTGAGGGATTTGCCAAGGAAAGAACCTGCCTGTCGACTTAGTGTCAGCTGACAGTCAGAAAATACCCAAATCACCCCACCTTTTTTTCCCACAGCCTACTTTCCACGGCCTTTCTTAGAAGTGGGCCAACATCGCAAGCTTGCCTCCTTTTCTCTGAGGGTTTTGGGTCTTTTCCCTATCCTTGTGGTTCTTTGCATTTTTAATTCCTTATCCAGTTTCTCCAAAACAGAAGGACCTGCAAATTAAACTTGCAAAATAGCCAGACAAGCATTGTAAAACTCAAGCAGACATCTATCAGGACGTGCAACTAAACATGAATTCAGCACAAGCTGAAACACAACATTTATGAGAAAATCATCAATTAGTCAGCTGCAATGCTCAGGAGTGGAAAAAGTTCTGGGTAAGGTTAAAACTAAAAAGCAAATACTGTAAAGCTGCAGGTTTAAGTAATACAGCAAAGAACACAATATAAGAGTAAATTAATCTGGAAATAGTATGAAAGTTACATTCCATGTTGAAGTTACTGACAAGGGCACACAGGGTAGGCAGGAAAGCTGACAAAGCCAAATGGCCACTGGAGATCTGTTCCCCAATTCACAGCTCAGGCAGAGCTGATCACTTAGCAGTGATCAGCACTTAGCAGTGCTGCACAGTGCAGAGGATGAAAATGATCCCCTGCCTCATGGACAAGTTCAACACACGATAAAACTTTACAGTGTTTTTCCAGGGGTTCATAAACATTATGGCTGAATACAGGGAATTCAAGAGCCATATGGACAATCCACTTAGATGTAGACTGTAGTATCATTTGCCAGAACACAACAGCATTTGACATATTTATCACTTTTTTTAACCTTAAGTGGCCCAAAAATCCAAAATCAGTTCTATGGATAATGCATATTTATTTGGAGCCACTTCTGAGGCTGAAAAGCAGAGGTGCAGCAGCTAACACAGCAGCTGGGAAAATGAACTCCTAGTTCAGGAATCCAGATAATTTATGTATGGTACCATGGGAAATTAAATATTCAGGAAAACTGTCATCTTTGTTCCATCCTCCAAATGTTAGTATCTCTAATTTTCGTAACAGATTTTCGGGGCTTTCGTTTTCATGTGGATTGAAAAAGACCTTAACTGTGTTTTGTTACAACAGGAAAGACCCCTGTACCTAGAGGGTCCTTATCATTTATGAAGAGACAAAAAACTTCAGTTTCACAGACAATCTCACATGCACAGTTAAAGCCATTGTTAATACATCCTGAACAGGAAGAATAACATTTGGCACCTTCCTTACAGAAATCCTCAGTAACAGTCTAAGGGATGGGAGCTGTCAGGTGTGCTGCTCGCTGTCCCTCTGCAGCCTCCGGGTATTTTACACCTCCCAGACAGGTCAAGCAGCACCTGCAGGTCAACCCGCAAGCTACCAGCCTTGTGCTACAGTTTCAGTTCCAGACCTGTGTCTTCACGTATTATTTTTTTCATGCTAATTCACGCAGGCGGTCGTTTCCTGTGTAAGGGGAGCTCCTCTGCACCGCCGGTTTGCTCTGCTCTTCGCCACCGCCACCTTTGCCCCTGCGCGGGAGGATGGAGCAGAGTGCGGGCTGCCCCACCATCAGCCTCCTCCTCTGCCCGGCCGGGGCTCAGCCCGCACTGCCGGCCGGGTGAGCCGGCCTCTGGCCCTCGCACCTTCCACCCCACAGAGGGTCAGTCCCCCTCAGGCAGGCCTGGAACGCCGGGGGGCTCTCCCCTCTCTCCCTGCCTGAAGGAGCTTTCCCCACGACCACCTTGTCCCTGGGAAGACGCTCCTCATCCCCCAAGGGAAGAGGCTTTGCCCTTCGTCACAGCTCCCCGGGCAGGAGCCTCTGCCGCGGTCCCTTCACCACCTCAGTGCCCTCGGCCAGTGGTCCTCCCCCCCGTCTCCCCTAAGAGAAGGGCTCTGTCTCCGCACTCCGCTGCGAGCCAGGCCCCCTCTACCGCCAGAAGCCCCTGGAGAAGGGGGGCTCCCCCTCTCCCCCCGCCCTGCGCCCTGACGGCAGCGGTGACCGGCGGGGCTGTGCGGCGGGGGGGAACTTCATGCAGAATGTATTTTTCCTTTTTTATTCAGCGCCTCGTTGACGCACAAAGCAGTGTCTTCACTGCGGGCAGCCGCAGCACTCTCTGGGATTTTGTCACAAATTTGTCACAAATTTTCCCCTTAGGGAAATGAGTTTCTATTTCGGTGCGTAATAGGGTTTGTTATGACGTCATTTGTTTTGTTTGCGAAGTTAGTGTTCTCTTAGCCCGTGTTAAAAAAGAATCACCATTTTCAGGTGTTTTTTGCCTGATAAACAAGGAAGTAACGTTCATTCAGAAATGTAGGCCAGGATCTTCAGAGGTACGTGGGCTTGTCACTGTTGCTAATGGGCAGGTTTTAAGGGTCTGTACTTTTTCAAGTGTCTGCGTTTCTGTGATTAGGGCTGACCATTCATTCATGGAATTTTCATGTTGTTTAAGTAAGCTTTTCCATGACTTTAAGTGATTTTATTAAATCATAAGCAAGGCCTGATTCTTTTAGCTGATTAAACGAGATCCTTGATTCTTGATATCCAAGTACTTCTCCAGAAGAGGACATAATGCTGGAGGTAAGAATTTGCTGTAATTAGAATAATTTGATTTTAATGCAGTTATTTCACAGACAAAGATTTGACCAAAAAGATGAGAATTGACTGCTTGTTGTGTAGGTCTGGATTTGTCATGGTGTTTGTATTATAAACTATTAAATGAAAGCTAGGTTTTCAGGTGCAGAATAAGGTCTTGCTTTGTTGTAACTTGTAGAAAATTCCAAAGGTATATTAATGCTGGATACTTAGTAAAAACCTTTTTCAGGAAAACTAATATTTAAGTAGTTGGAATGCTTTACCCTCTTAAAACCAGAAATTACATCTTGTT
>VWZW01000215.1:940-24595 GCA_013397115.1 Edolisoma coerulescens | reverse complement strand
TGAGAGGGTCATAAATCAGACTCACCTTTGAGAATGAAAACAATGAGTCCATAATAAGACTAATGAGGACGGCAAATGCACATAACGTTTTTTTCATTAGAACAACAAAGCAACCTGTAAGGACTCTTATGAATGATATCGGTAGTACAATGTTGTAAGAAATTTTGGAAATAACTTAGTTTTAGAATTTTGATAGCAGACAGTGAAGGTGTTGGGAAGTCCCCTCCCAAACTACTTTGCATTATGCTTTTAGAATTGTACAAGCAATCTTTGCCTGTTTCTGGGCATGCAGTAGTAGGGATGAACTGGGGGAAGCCCTACAGCCCTCTGAATTTATGATTGGCTGAGCATGGCTTCTTCACTATGGAAACAGCCCAGCACAGAGTAGGGCTTCTGTTCAGTTGGAGGGATTTGTGAGAAGGACTCTGAGGAGACCTCATCAATCTCACTGTGAGACTTTGTATAAGCAGTGGTGGGTGTAGTTTGGAGGTTTGTGACTTCGCCCAGGCCAAGGCAAAGGAGAAATAACAACCCTGAACCCCAGCCTTCTCACTACTGACTCCTTCTCCCTTCCAGGAGCAGCTGTCCAATGTCAACCTGTCCAAGTTCCGCAAGATCCAGCACGAGCTGGAGGAAGCCGAGGAGCGGGCTGACATTGCAGAGTCACAGGTCAACAAGCTCCGAGCAAAGAGCCGGGAGTTCCATAGGAGGATAGAAGAGGAAGAGTGAGAATGTCATGAGGCAGCAAAGTGACCCGAGGGCTGCACAAAATGTGAACCTCTTGGTCACTTTCCTTCTGCCGTGAGTCTTTGTACCCACCTAAGTGTCTAGTGAATAAATACTGTAGATTCTTCTGCATACACCCTATGACCAGTGCCTTCTTTGGGTTTTCTTTTCCTTGGACAATTGCATTGCAGAAGAAGTTTCCTTACTTTTCCTGTCTGGGAGAAGGGAGAAGCTGGTGTCAGGGCTGGATTGAGGATCCGCAAACTTAGAGGCTGGCCATTCCTGTGGAGACTCCTGAAAACGCAGCCTGTGCTGTCTCCTGTCTCCAGCATCTCCTTGTCCAGCTCCTGCCTTCACGTCCTCCTAATGCTTCTCCCAGTGTCCTTTCAGCACAGCTTCTTTCCCATGGGAGAGGCAAGAGAGGGTGATCCTTTTCTTTTTTCCTTTCCCTACTCTTGTTTGTGATGCTGGCCCTCACAAACCCTGAACCCCAATCTATGAGTCATCAGAAACTGCAGTGCACTGCACTGTGAAGGACTGACAGTTCCTCAACAGAGACAACTGCAGTCACAAGGAGCATGGTTACAACACACCAACAGTGTCCCTACATTGTGCCATCTCCCTCACCCTAGATTTCCTCAGCTGCTGCCACCAGCTGCCGCCAGTTTCTCTTGAGTGGGCAAAAAGCTGAGCCTGCCTGGGGCCACGTGCTGGAAGGACTCTTAGGACTCTCCCTTAGCACCCAGCTCTCACACACCACATGGCTCCAACACACCTCTTCACCACATCGACCCAAAGGTCAGCCGCATCACCCCTGAAGCTCTCACTGTGAGTCACCCCAGCTGAAACCAGGTTGCAGAAGTCCTTGACACAGACCAGTGTGGTGTGAATGAGAAACGCATTAGCAGCAACTGGGGTGTGAAGTGCAGTTGGCACGGAAATGAAACAAGAAGCAGACAAAGGAGCAGGGGCCAGTGTAGGCAGTGATGTGTAAAGCTTGTGTCAGCCCACAACTTTCTACCACTGTCAACTGTAGAAGTGCTGGTATTCAGAAGCAGAGGTTTGTGCTGTATGGAGCATTGAGCCCAACAAGATCACAATGTTTTCAAGGAAGAGCTTGCCTGTGGAGCTCCTTGGGGTGATGGGAAGTGATAAGGATTGACACTGTCTAAGCTTGCAGAAGTCACTGCCAGAGGCATTACATCCATATAGATGCTGACACTGAAGGGAAGTTGAAACCGACCACTCTGTCATTTGTTTGTTACACCCAAGACAGCAATATCCAAAGGGCCCTCACCTTACCTAGCTCCCAAGTGCAGCCTCACCAGCACAGCAGCTCTTCCTGGGAAGTCCAGCCTGATTCCAGTGCCATTAGCAAGCACTGACGAGCAGAACCTGTCGTTGTTGTCTGCAGAGAGTGATAGGAGATGGTTCTTTAGGAGCAGACCTCAGCTTTCAATCACAGACCTTAAGAAAGCCACCCAACACTTTGCAGAGATTCCAGACTAGTCCTCGCTTCTCATGACACTGCACAACTTTTCCCAAGGGCTCCTGAGCAGACTTTTAACCTTATTCCTCCCTCCTCATCCCTGGCAGTCTTTCTCCTTGCCTCACAGTGTGCATTGGTCTGTCACTACAGCCAGGACCTCTTGGCGTGAACCTTTGCCTGCCCAAGCCCACCTATGAGCTGACTGCTCCTCTTGGGAGCAGTCCCATCTGAGGGCATCTCCAAAGCTTTGGGTGGGTCTGGGTAGAGTCTAGATGGCACACAAAATCTGTGAGTATCCCTATATTATTAGTAGTATCACAGTAGCTGTAATGGCTGGTACAAACGTTAACTTCAGAGACTCAGAGAACAGTGCACACCCTCAGGTAGGACCTGCCCTAAGCACGGCTGGGCACTGCTGATGGCACTGAGGGCTGGCCCTGCACCCTGTGAGCAAACTCACAGCTCCCTCTGCCCTCACCTCCTGTGCTCCAAGGCCACACCAAATTGCCCCTCAGCCTTCACAAGAGCCATTGCTAGAGGAGGGGACAAGGCTGCAGGGAGCTTTGGAGGAGGCCCCTACCAGGAGGATCAGCCCATCACATATCTCCTTTCATCCTCAATGTCCAAAGCCCAGAATAGCCCTGCTCTCCTAAGACTCCTGTGCGGGGTCGTGCCTGTTTGTGGGGATGATTTGCTTCCACTAATAGCGCCTGAAGACATTCCTGGGCGGGTAGGCTGCCTTCTATGTCGCAGTGCAACGTGCTGCCGTGGAGGAGCTGGACACGGGTGCTGTGTCCCAAGACAGCAGCTGCTATTCTTACCCCAGAGAGACTTGCTGCAGCAGAGCTCCATTGCCAGCTGAAAGGTTAAACATCAGAACGGGGCCCAGCACCACGGCCGGGGCCATTCCCTCCTGGGATGTGCTGTCCCATGGGCAACACAGCAGCTGCCCAGGTACTTCCAGCAGTCAGTCAGGGCTCCTTGGGGTGGATGGGGCATCCCCCCTCTCTTTTTAAACAACATGGAAAAAACAGGCTGGGCTGCAGCTCTGGAAGTGCAGCGTTTTACAGCTTCCATCCTGGAGCCCCTGTCTGGGTGAGGATAAAGGCAGAGGCGGGGCTTGCTCCAAGGTCCAGCAGTGCTGAGGGGCCATCCATGTCCCTTTGCTCAAGCTGTGCTTTCACAGCACTCGTCTAGGGAAGGCTGTAGGGCCGTACACCAGAGGTCCCTCAAGGGCCCCAGGAGTATCAGGGCTGCAGGAGAAACACTGGCCAGGCTGGTGGTTCTGACATAATGGTTATGGAGACCCAGCCCTGCCTGCACCTTGACTCCCCTGGCCCTCTGGAGAGCTCAGGAAAGCCATATCCCAGCCAGGTATGGTCACTGTGGGGTATCAGGCAGAGGACACTGAGCCCAGAGACATCCGCTGGGACGGTGGCTGTGCCTTTCCCCTCAGGCCTTGGCTCTGATGGCACAGGTCCCATCAGCTTTCTCCCTAACTTGGGCCTTGTCACCCGACACTGAAGGACAGACAAGTTCCTTCAGGGATCCTTGGCAGGAAGCCGACAGCGTTATTCCCAGTGAGGGGAGCAGGGGGTGTCAGTCCCACGGCCCCATCAGGCTCCTGTCAGTCACAGGGAGCCTGGGGCAGCAGCTGACAGAACCCTCTGCTCCGGGCACCCAGTGCCAGGGGATGGCAGCCTGGAGCCATGTAGCCCTGCATGGGCCCTGCTCCACTGCAGACCAGCAGCGAGATCTCGCTTTCTATGGGTTAGCCTTGGTCAGTAGAGGATCACAGTAACCTGCCCTATGTTCAGAGAATGCTTTACGAGTTGAAAAAGTGCTTGGGGAAATTCATCAGTTAAAATTCCACCATGCACTGTTAAGTACTCAGACATTGCATTCTGCTCAGGGACTCCATAAATACAAATTACTGGGGGCAGAAGAGTTCTGTAGAAGTGCCATTCTACACTGATGCTCCTTCCTGAGCATCACTTTCAAAGACAGGAAGTTGGGCTACATGCACCTTTTATCTCACAAGGACAGCTTATTTCAGGTTATGACAGAGTTTCCTGCAGGAGTTAATACCATGCTCCTTCGTTATTTCCTTTTCCTTCCCCTTCCTTCCTGCTCTTATATTTACTGGCTGCTTCAATTACCTTTTCCTGCCCAGCTCTCTGCCAGCCTGCCCACCCCACTCACCTGTTCTGTAACAAGAGCTCCTCAGCTGCTTTGGCAGGAGATAGAAAGGGCATCCCGAGCATCACCTCCTTGGATGGGATCTACTGCCCAGACCTCTTCTGCTGATGCGTCTGTGGAGACAGGAGGAGTGTGAATCGCGGCGCACGAGCGGCCTGCACTTGAAACTGCCCATCCTCTAATCCCAGATTATATGGTTTATTTGCCTCTCATGTTCAGTTATTCAGTTTATCTGCCTCTCATGTTCAGCTTAAGCTTATTCTGAGGACTTCCAAGAATACCACTCTGTGGTAACCTACTTGGAAACAAATTAAAGTTCCCCCTAGGACAGGTGCATTCACTTTCTTTGACATGTAGTGGAAATAAATCACAGCTGCATTAAGAGCTACAAAACTTCATTTCTAGAGCAGAAGGGACAGCAAGGCCATCACAGCCCCTCCATGGCCAGCTTACCTTCACAGGTGCTCACACTTAGACACAGAAATTACTGGTCACATTTGCCATGGCAAAGAATGGGTGGCCCATTCTTTACCTGCAGCTTTTAAGTCTTACTAGTTATGGTCCTCAGTAGTTCCTCCTGGGAAATAATTTGTTGCTTCCAGCAATTGCCTCAGCCTATTCCTTCAGCCACATTTATCAGAAATGTTAGTTTAATGGCAAATTTCCTAACCAGATGTCACACCAAATTATGGACTGAGCAAGTTCAGCTCATAACACTGAGCATGTTTCAACATAACATTGAAAGCATGAACCTTAATGGAGCAACACTGAACTGATAAAGAACCTTTTAATATGGAAAATGTGCTCTTACCCTCTCCAGGGTTCAGTGTCCAGTCATATCTGAGCAGAAGTACGGGGGTGAGCAGTGCTGCTACAGAGCAGTGTTCTGACATTTCTGCTTGCTCTCTGCTAACATTCCTGGAAGCTCTCATTTTACATAGAGGGCAGCAGAAAAGCTGCTGCAGCAGGGGCTGAGCACTCCCTGTCAGACTGTCCGTGACAGGCTGCAGAGCAAACTGACCCATCTGGGCAGGCCCTACCACACTGACAGCATCACCAACAGCAGCACTTGCAAGCTGAAAACCCTGCAAGGATTTGAGATCCTTTTTTTTGGGGGCAGTGGGAGGGAAATAATGAGCAAATCATTCAGACTCCTTCCTACATCATTGCTCTTTCTAGAAGAGTTTTAAGTATAGTTCTAATCTGCATGATTTTTGTGTCTGCCACCGCCACTATCTCAAGCCTCTGCTGTTTTGGGGTGATGGTGATGTGTTTTTTACCTCAAAAGTGCTATATGCTAATACCCTGATTCTAGAATTCAAATATTGCCATTTATTTTGGAGGGATAGTATTCCACTGTGTATGAATTACTGAGTCTGTCAAGAAAAAAACATTAGACCAGAAGGTGATCTTCCAGCAGCTAGGTCTCACATTGCCATAAATGTTTTTAAGGCAGAATCAAGGTACTGAACAAAATCCCCATTCCAAAATGTGCTAAAATTACCAGGAAGTGTGGGACACAGTGGGCTTCCAACCAGTGCATGAGAAACAGCTGGTGCCCTGTTGGCTTTCTCCCGTGTCATTGTTAATTATTGCAAAATTAAAGGATCAAGACCAAGCAAACAAGCTGTTGGTGCTGCCCTCAAAAAGTGAATTGGGGGAGGGGTGGTGAATTCATTTGTCCAGTACAGCCTCGCTGCTCTGTAGTTCTCTTGATTTCCCCATAAACCCTCTTAATGCTGTGGGATTACATTAGTCACCTGGCAGTCCTGTGATGTCCAAATGGATTCTTAAGTAGGAGCTTTCACGGTGTTTGGAAGCTTCACAGCTTCATCTGTGAGTTCCCCATGATTTTTGGACAACTGTATTNGCTCCTTCGTTATTTCCTTTTCCTTCCCCTTCCTTCCTGCTCTTATATTTACTGGCTGCTTCAATTACCTTTTCCTGCCCAGCTCTCTGCCAGCCTGCCCACCCCACTCACCTGTTCTGTAACAAGAGCTCCTCAGCTGCTTTGGCAGGAGATAGAAAGGGCATCCCGAGCATCACCTCCTTGGATGGGATCTACTGCCCAGACCTCTTCTGCTGATGCGTCTGTGGAGACAGGAGGAGTGTGAATCGCGGCGCACGAGCGGCCTGCACTTGAAACTGCCCATCCTCTAATCCCAGATTATATGGTTTATTTGCCTCTCATGTTCAGTTATTCAGTTTATCTGCCTCTCATGTTCAGCTTAAGCTTATTCTGAGGACTTCCAAGAATACCACTCTGTGGTAACCTACTTGGAAACAAATTAAAGTTCCCCCTAGGACAGGTGCATTCACTTTCTTTGACATGTAGTGGAAATAAATCACAGCTGCATTAAGAGCTACAAAACTTCATTTCTAGAGCAGAAGGGACAGCAAGGCCATCACAGCCCCTCCATGGCCAGCTTACCTTCACAGGTGCTCACACTTAGACACAGAAATTACTGGTCACATTTGCCATGGCAAAGAATGGGTGGCCCATTCTTTACCTGCAGCTTTTAAGTCTTACTAGTTATGGTCCTCAGTAGTTCCTCCTGGGAAATAATTTGTTGCTTCCAGCAATTGCCTCAGCCTATTCCTTCAGCCACATTTATCAGAAATGTTAGTTTAATGGCAAATTTCCTAACCAGATGTCACACCAAATTATGGACTGAGCAAGTTCAGCTCATAACACTGAGCATGTTTCAACATAACATTGAAAGCATGAACCTTAATGGAGCAACACTGAACTGATAAAGAACCTTTTAATATGGAAAATGTGCTCTTACCCTCTCCAGGGTTCAGTGTCCAGTCATATCTGAGCAGAAGTACGGGGGTGAGCAGTGCTGCTACAGAGCAGTGTTCTGACATTTCTGCTTGCTCTCTGCTAACATTCCTGGAAGCTCTCATTTTACATAGAGGGCAGCAGAAAAGCTGCTGCAGCAGGGGCTGAGCACTCCCTGTCAGACTGTCCGTGACAGGCTGCAGAGCAAACTGACCCATCTGG
The DNA here is from genome assembly GCA_013397115.1 of Edolisoma coerulescens. Classification (NCBI taxonomy): domain Eukaryota; kingdom Metazoa; phylum Chordata; class Aves; order Passeriformes; family Campephagidae; genus Edolisoma; species Edolisoma coerulescens. The sequence goes on along the minus strand of VWZW01000215.1, from coordinate 17,174 downwards.
GCAGGCCCTACCACACTGACAGCATCACCAACAGCAGCACTTGCAAGCTGAAAACCCTGCAAGGATTTGAGATCCTTTTTTTTGGGGGCAGTGGGAGGGAAATAATGAGCAAATCATTCAGACTCCTTCCTACATCATTGCTCTTTCTAGAAGAGTTTTAAGTATAGTTCTAATCTGCATGATTTTTGTGTCTGCCACCGCCACTATCTCAAGCCTCTGCTGTTTTGGGGTGATGGTGATGTGTTTTTTACCTCAAAAGTGCTATATGCTAATACCCTGATTCTAGAATTCAAATATTGCCATTTATTTTGGAGGGATAGTATTCCACTGTGTATGAATTACTGAGTCTGTCAAGAAAAAAACATTAGACCAGAAGGTGATCTTCCAGCAGCTAGGTCTCACATTGCCATAAATGTTTTTAAGGCAGAATCAAGGTACTGAACAAAATCCCCATTCCAAAATGTGCTAAAATTACCAGGAAGTGTGGGACACAGTGGGCTTCCAACCAGTGCATGAGAAACAGCTGGTGCCCTGTTGGCTTTCTCCCGTGTCATTGTTAATTATTGCAAAATTAAAGGATCAAGACCAAGCAAACAAGCTGTTGGTGCTGCCCTCAAAAAGTGAATTGGGGGAGGGGTGGTGAATTCATTTGTCCAGTACAGCCTCGCTGCACTGTAGTTCTCTTGATTTCCCCATAAACCCTCTTAATGCTGTGGGATTACATTAGTCACCTGGCAGTCCTGTGATGTCCAAATGGATTCTTAAGTAGGAGCTTTCACGGTGTTTGGAAGCTTCACAGCTTCATCTGTGAGTTCCCCATGATTTTTGGACAACTGTATTTGAGGACTGACAAGGAAAAAAATCTGCCATGAGACTACTAACCTGATGGTAAGGGTCTGAAATCAGCTTCATTACGGGAAGAACACTTAAACTGAGAAATTACAGAGGAATAGCTGCAGGGATGAACTTGTGATAATTATGATCACAGATGGCACCTCAGGCTGCAGCAAACACATGATGACTGGATGAAGGATCCAGTGGAAAGCTGGGGAGATAAGCAACAGAATTAGCACTTTAGACTTTGTAAGAGTGGAATTCATTGCATTCAAGAAGCTGCCAGTTAGCACACACTTTGCAGGAGCTATGAAAGAGAAGAGACTGCTCAGGAGAGATGTGCTTTATAAACACAATCATATTGAATTTTGGGGGCTATTTTAATCCTCCATAGGATTCTACATTACATGTATTGTCATAGATCAATTCTCAAGCAGCTTTATTTTCAGCTATGTCCAGAGCTGTATTTGAACCAGGTAAGTCAACACTGCTTTTCTTTCACACCCTAATTAGTGATTTCTACAAGCACTCACTGGCAGTGAGTACTAGAACCCAAAATAACATCTGCCCATACTGTATGGAGTAGTTGTAGTCTCCTGTGGGTGTTACATGAGTTGCGTGAGCAGTCTGGTAGTCCCCTCTTATTTGCAGTTGGTATTTCTGTCCTGAAAGGACAGCTGCTGAGAAATGAGGAGACACTTGGTGAAGGGCCTGAAGCAGGAAACTTGAGGAACCTGAATTCCCTGAGCAGCATGAGCATGGAGAAATTTTAACACAGGACTTCAGTGCTGGACATGGCAAGAGCTAGAAGGAATTTAGCTTTACAGTTTTCACCTCTCCTGAGTGCAGTCTGTTCATTATGAGCCTGCTGTTCAACCAAAAAAAGGAAAACAAGGCTATGGTCAGTATATTTTCCTTAGAACTGAATGACTCATCTTTCTCAAAGGATTTGTGAATAGCAGATGAACATACAGAGAAATTTTGCAGGAGGCCCCTATTCCTATGTGAAGAATTATTTTGTGGAGGTTGCATTATTAATCAGATGTTAAATGCTCTCCACATTACTGTATTGCACTAGACAAGAATTCAAAATTTCCACACGAGTCCTCTGGTAATGGGAAGCTCTTCTTCCTAATCTTAATTGGAAAATACGAAAAGAAAATATGAATATTAGCTAATATGGAAAGATTAGCCTTTTGAGATATTCCACAGTCCCCATAACTCATTTAGTGAGCTCAGGGTGAGCTCTGGGTTTGGCTTCCAATCTGGGGCCCAAAATGTGCCAGAGCACTCTTGGAAGGGGCTCGTACAGCACAGGAAATCATCTGATGCTGCATATTGCACTGGATCACAGGCATTGTTTTTCTAACCATTCCACTGTGATATTCCTTGAGATATTTTAATGATTGAAATGCAAATGATCAGGAGAAAAATGTCTTTAGATCTAGAGGATCTGAAGAAGTCTAAATGGTTAGTGTAGATCAAGTGTGGATGCGGCACTTGGGGACAAGGTTTAGGGGTGGATTTGGCAGTCCTGGGATGACAGTTGGACTGGTCTTTTCCAGCCTTAACAACTCTGTGCTTCTATGATACTGTGATTACACCCTTTCCTAGAACTGGACCAGTTAGTCTCCCGGACTACCAGCAAATCTCTTTATCCCACACCATCAGCATTACACACCCTGCTACCTCTAATGCCCTGGTACAGAAGGTGCTGTATTGTTAGGTGTTTCTGGGACTGTGAATGTGAAAATACACTTATTTTGATGGCATGGCTATTCCATTGTTATTGGAATTTTGGAAACACTAGTAATTACTGACCTGTATTGTGGCAAGGATGGAAATTTTTGGATGACTAAAACCAAATATCTTGCAACCCTATAAACAGCAGGCCTTAGTGAAGCACTTTGAGCTCTCCTGGACTGCAGCAGGCTGCAACCAGCATCTCCCTCGGAGTGGGGTGCCTCTTAAAACTCATGAACTCTCAAGCTTGTGAAAAATGGAGGACTGATTTTCAAAAAATTCACCAAAAGCTAATGATGGGTTCCAGAGCAATATCCTCCACTCCCTGCGGTTCAGCTCTTGCCCACTGAGAAATTCCAAGACATTTGAAGTGAATATTTCACTGAACTCAGAGGGAACTTTTAAAAGGTGTAACCCTTGAACATTTATTTACACACCTTTGTGTCTGTGTGTGTGCATGTGTGAATTCATTTAAGCACTCTACAGCAAGTATAGTTTTAATGTTGCCATCTGGGATCTATAATTAAGTCACTGTTGCAATTACAGTAAATCCTTTTGAATCACTTTATGAATGTCAAATAAGTCAATGATTAAGTCCTGCTAAAACCCTTTAGACCTAAACTGTGGACCAGGTCTGTTACTATGATTGGATCCAGCTGCACCTAGACTCCATCAGGAGTTTAGAAACCAAGGGGCCCTCTGTGAACCTGGTAACTCAAAAGAAGGATCTTTCTTAAGCTTTTTACCCTTACCCTTTGCATCCCCAGTTGTTGTGCAAATCATTCTAAAGGAATTCTTTGTCAATTTTTCTTGATCTTTGTAGTAAGTAATAGAGTGGACCTTGCCATCAAACTTTGTTGTGCCTTTGCAAATACATATTGAACCCTCTTTTGCTAATGCCTTTGATGGTGATGCTTTAAGCAACCTTAACAACCCATTTGCAACATTTGATTCCTCAAAAGTCAGCTCAGGAATCTATTCAAGAGCTCCATATCAAAGTAGAGTCTCCCATTACTTGGGGTCAGGCTCCCAACTCACTGTGTTTCAAATCATTTCAGCTATTGAGAGCATCCTATACAAAAAACTCAGCTGTAATAGATTTTTACTTCCTGCTTTTTAGAAAATACCACTGAAAAGTGGCTCCTAACATTATTTGCTAGTTTTTGACATACTTTCTCTTTTCCTCTCAGTGCATATGTTCCTAAAGCATCATAGGCGTTGTCATCACCATTACATGACTGAAAAGTTGTGGTATAAACATACCAAGGAAACTACCATGGGTCAAGGAGCAAATCACTGAGAAACACAGCAATAGAACCATTCAAGTTCTCTAAGTGCCTTGAGTAGTCTAGATTCTCTCCTTAACACTCTTGAGAAATTATTTATAGATGTATTCACGTAGTCAGTAAGATATAAAAATGTTCTAATTATATCATTCAAATCAAGTGACAATTATGCCCTTAGTTTGACAGACAATGCTTGGCCAAAAAAGGTTTGCCAGAAATGTTTTGACCAAAGAGAGGGGGAGCATCTGCAGCATCTGGAGATGAGACGCTATAAAATCTCCCAGAGACAAGTCTAGCCTGTCTCTGCAGAAGGCTTCCGGGTAAGTGCATGCGTTTCGTGAGCTTGAAGAAAGAGGACAATGTCCTTGCAATATCCTGTTTCATTTCTTCTGTCTCTAACAATCATTTCCATGAGGGAGTGAGCCCATGTGAACAAAAATTTTCAAAGTAGTTTTGATGCATGTCTGTATTTTCAATCTACAATAATCTATGGAATTCTGTTCAGCAATTAGAAACAACTGCCATTCTATTTTACAGGGTTGGCCATATTCCAGGATACAAGCTGTTCTCCAAAGTTAATACACTGAATAATGCATTCCTAATCTACATTCTAGGACAGGACTTTTAAAGAGCTGCATGAATTCTCTTCATAAATCCTCTTATATTTCAGGTGAATTAGGCTAGATAGTTGAAAATAGGGAGGATCCAAATAGTGAAGTAATTTGTAATTTTTAATACAAAAGGTAATATTTTCAGCAGAAAGTACTCTCTTGAAGACTCATTGATCATAATTAAGGACCAGAACAGAGAGTGATTTTTCTATGAGTGTAAATACTTTTATGTGAAAAACTCAAGTCTGGTTAGAATTCAAGGTGAGTTACCAAATTGTACTCAATATTCAGAAGATGTTCTATTTACTGTTACAATATCTAGTGGATGTAGAAGTCAAAGTCTTACTCTTGGGTCAGACTAATGTACTTCTAACTTCAAATCAAAGTGGATTTAACTGGTTTCTTCTTAAGAGCTTATTTTGGAGACTAACTAGGAATTTATTAGATAAAGAGCAAGGTGCTTTCTCACTGGTATAGATTGTATTATTCTTCTTGATGACCCTTATTTTTTTTTTCTCCACAAGACACCTCTGCCGACGAGCTGTCATTAGTTCAGACATGGCCTCTGGAGATGCTGAGATGGCTGTTTTTGGAGAGGCGGCTCCTTACCTCCGAAAATCGGAAAAGGAGAGAATTGCCGCCCAGAACAAACCTTTTGATGCCAAGTCATCCGTCTTTGTGGCTCATCCCAAAGAATCCTTTGTGAAAGGGACAATCCAGAGCAGGGAATCGGGAAAAGTCACTGTCAAGACTGAAGCAGGCGAGGTGAGTCAAAAACAAGGCTGAAGGACGACATTTGATCCCTACTCTGAGCTTTTAGGTGATACGTGTGGATCTGTTGTTTCCTTGGCAGACCCTGACCGTGAAGGAAGATCAAATCTTCTCCATGAACCCCCCCAAGTACGACAAAATCGAGGACATGGCCATGATGACCCACCTCCACGAACCCGCTGTGCTGTACAACCTCAAAGAGCGTTACGCAGCCTGGATGATCTACGTAAGTGGCAGCAGCAGCTTCCTTTGGGCAGCGGCAGGAACTGCTGGGCCAGGCTGAGGGGAAGCCAACGTGCTGTGTCCCTTCCTTGCAGACCTACTCGGGTCTCTTCTGCGTCACCGTCAACCCCTACAAGTGGCTGCCGGTGTACAACCCGGAGGTGGTGTTGGCCTACCGAGGCAAGAAGCGCCAGGAGGCCCCTCCACACATCTTCTCCATCTCTGACAATGCCTATCAGTCCATGCTGACTGGTGAGTCATTTGGTTTCCTTTGAGCTGCTCTTGAAATCATCTGTCTGTAGAGGGAAATGTAGGGCGTTCTCTGAAAATATTTTGCCACACATAAAAAAAATTGTGTGCATGAAATTAATGGAAGATTAATGCACTTAACTCTACTGGTCTGAGTGAGCTGAGCGTCTATGTTCCCATTAGAAACACTAAAGACCTGGACATAACCTAGAGGGAATAAGTACTCTGGAAAGAAACCACCTATTTTGTTGTGTAGATCTTATGCCTATCTTACATATATGGATAGATTTATGTATCTTAATCACTAAATTAGTCTCAGAGAAAGAGTACAGGGTACAGTTAAATGACATACCCTATAAAAAATACGCATAATGTCAAATTAAATTTTTAAGCATCAGTGCTAACAAATGAAACAGAGATCTCTACCTCAAACAGGTACAGAAGCCTCACTTGAGGCACTTATTATGCAAATGGATTTCATTATGTAGATGATGGCAATGTGATCTAAATTACATACAACCTTTAATGATCTCTGGAATTCTTACACCAGTCTGTAGCTGCAACTGTAAATCAATTACACTGCATAGTGAAAAGTAAACTTCATAAAACAACATCAAGGAAGAAATAAAGCTTTTAACATTTAAATTGAGCAACTTCAAAAAATTTCTTTCTGCTTTTTCTTCTTCCTTTTACCTCTTATTTTCTCTTCCTTATATATGCCTTGAAATAAAAGTGTGCAGGATTTTAGAACTTCTTCTCCTGTTCTTTTCTTAGACACTGGTAAATGCATTCAGAATAGAAAAATAAAAAAATGAATGCTGTCGACATATAATCTCAAGAACGCATAATTTCTGTACGTATAGGGATTAAAAAAATAGAGGTGGAAAAGGGTGAAAGATGTTGGTCAGATGTTTCTATAATTAATGATGCCTCCAAATTTCTAAAAGATTATTCAAGAAACTTTTAGTTTCAGAAGAATTTACTTACAAAAAAATTACAACCTCAATATTTTTATTACCTATACTTGCCTATTAAGAGAGAAATAAGTAGCTTGGTGAAAAGACAATGTCACGAAAGGTGTAAGACTACTGAAGTTTCTCTGAAGTGATTTCTTTATGGAACCAGTTGCTAATAGCTAAAGTACTGCTGGGACTATCAAAAGTACCCACTAGAATTGCCTGGGCACTTTTTGCTATTTTCTGTTCCTGGATCCTCTCAAAGCTTCAGTTCTTAGTTTTCTCCTAGTTCTCGAATTCTTTGTTATTCATAAGCACTAGGAAAAGTTTTCTTATCTCTGTCTTTTCGCAGATCGGGAGAACCAGTCCATCCTGATCACGTATGTACACCCCCTGCCCAGGTCCCTGCGCGGCTGCCTGGTGCCAGGGGACCTCCTGCCTGACCACGCACCCTCTGCTTCTCTCTTGGCTTTGGCAGCGGAGAATCCGGTGCCGGGAAGACTGTGAACACAAAGCGTGTCATCCAGTACTTTGCAACAATTGCAGCCAGTGGGGAGAAGAAGAAGGAGGAACATGCATCAGGCAAAATGCAGGTAAATTAGTAGACACATGGTGGGATCAATGCTTCCCTTTGTTCCTGACGTGATTTTTGGCAAAGGGTAACTAGCAATAATTGTCACTCTTCAGGGAACGCTTGAGGATCAAATCATCAGCGCCAACCCACTGCTGGAGGCCTTTGGAAACGCCAAGACTGTGAGGAACGACAACTCCTCACGCTTTGTAAGTTGTTACTTGGGACAGCTGTCGACACCAATTTGAATATTCTTGCTGTCTGGATTGGTAAAAGAGGTCCCAATTGACTTTCCTGCTGCTTTCAGGGTAAATTCATCAGAATCCACTTTGGTGCCACAGGCAAGCTGGCTTCTGCTGACATTGAAACATGTAAGACACCCTTCTGGCCTGATCCCCCTTCCCTCCAGCCTTCCCCACATCTTGTGCTTGACTCTGTCCTACCATCCTTGCCAGATCTGCTGGAGAAGTCCAGAGTCACTTTCCAGCTCAAGGCGGAAAGAAGCTACCACATCTTTTATCAGATCATGTCCAACAAGAAGCCGGAGCTAATTGGTAGGGAAGATCACTAACTTTTTTCAAAGGAAGATCACTGACCAATAGTTCATTTTGTTATCTGGAAACTAAAGTAAGCTTATTTTTCTCCTTCTGTTGCTTTCAGACATGCTCCTCATTACCACAAACCCTTATGATTTCCACTTTGTGAGTCAAGGTGAGATCACTGTCCCCAGCATTGATGATCAGGAGGAGCTGATGGCCACAGATGTGAGTAACTTTACCAAATGATCATCTGGTGGATTTGAGCCCCGGTGTATATATACATTCATGTTTCTGTTGCCAGAGTGCCATTGACATCCTGGGCTTCACTGCTGATGAGAAAACAGCCATCTACAAGCTGACAGGGGCTGTCATGCACTACGGGAACCTGAAGTTCAAGCAGAAGCAGCGTGAGGAGCAGGCAGAGCCAGATGGCACCGAAGGTATCAGCAGAGTCAGCAAACTTTCCGAAAGAGATAGTCTTTATTACATAAGGACTTAGGCAGATTTCAGGCTTTAAATGTGTAAACTAAGAATAAGAATAGTTGTTCCATGACTAGATATCAGTTGAGGCATTTATCTCATTTAATGATACCTGTACTTTTCCTTTGTGACTACTTCAGAGACAAGCACTGACAGGAAGCCAGGAGACTTGCATGTCAATTGCTGTAATATTGCTAATCATACTTAAATTGAAATACACCTTGCAACTTCTGCTGTAGTATGGAGCAGTGAAATGGTTCAGCCCTAACAGGACAGAAAGCTGTGCTCCTCTTCACCCCCACCTATTGGAGGAAACTCTGATGTGACATGCGTCCTTCATTAATCCCTGTCACAGCAGGAAAGACAGTCCATACCTCCATCTTTCTGAGTGATAAATCCTCCTGCTATATGACTAGAAAGTAAGTGTGAAGTTCCATACTGACACCTGAAAAAGGATAAAGGCAATGAGCTCTCTTGAAGAACATTTGCAGAAACTGAAGTTCAGAAAGAGTTATATACTCTGAGTCCTGAACACAAGAGAGAAAATTGGTTTGTAGCTTTGATAGATACTGTTGTGCAACCCTGTGGAGAACACTTTTGGGACAGTCTGTCAAGCACCGAATTTTAGGAATTTTTTAATATATATTTTTCTGTCTTTTCTGGCATTTAGTTGCTGACAAGGCTGCCTACCTGATGGGTCTGAACTCAGCAGACCTGCTCAAGGCCCTCTGCTACCCCCGAGTCAAGGTGGGGAATGAATATGTGACCAAGGGCCAAACTGTGCAGCAGGTAGAAAAAATATGGTAATGTGGAGCATGCTGTGGTCGTTCCCATTGATTCTCCTCTGCTGTGTATAGTAACCTCCAAAGCTTTCTCTATGCTTTAGGTGAACAATTCAGTGGGTGCCCTGGCAAAGGCTGTCTATGAGAAAATGTTCCTGTGGATGGTTCTTCGCATCAACCAACAGCTGGATACGAAGCAGCCCAGGCAGTACTTCATTGGTGTCCTGGACATTGCTGGCTTTGAGATCTTTGATGTAAGGAGCACAGTTTTCCTAGCATTTTTGTAGAACAATAATTGAGAATTTTGAGATGTGTTTAATAGAAGTGAGTATCTCCCTACATTTCTTCGTAGGGCTTTTGGAATCATGTTTATAATCCTGAAAATAATAGAATAGAAAACTAATCTTCTATTTGCTCTAAATTAGAAACCTCTCTTTTCTAAGTACAAAGCCTATCCTACAGAGATAGCAAAGGAAAACTACACAGGAAGAGGACTTGTATTTAAAGTATAAGCCATGGTGAATTAGGATTGCACAAGAAAACACCTTGGTATTATCTCTGATGTGTGAAAGCGTTCTGTGTCTTTTTATGTCTGGCAGTTCAACAGCTTTGAGCAGCTGTGCATCAACTTCACCAATGAGAAACTGCAACAGTTCTTCAACCACCACATGTTCGTGCTGGAGCAGGAGGAGTACAAGAAGGAGGGAATTGAATGGACATTCATTGATTTTGGGATGGACCTGGCTGCCTGCATTGAGCTCATTGAGAAGGTACCTTTCCCATTCAAGTCTATTATATATTAGGTCTTCCATACTTGCCAAGAGAAACAATTAAGAAGTATGTGAGAATATTTTGGTCTCTTTAAATATATATCTTGTGAAAGTTGCAAGAGGGTAGAAGTGTTTTTGGAGATCATACTCATATATCAGGACTTTTAGTGAGAGAATTCATTGCCAGATTACAAAATGAAGTGAAAAATGTGGTCATGTTCTCTAAGTACTTATCAGTAAACAGGTTTTATGGAGAGGACAGTATTTCACATTGTTATATCTACAATAATTTCATCAGCAAAGGCATTTCCATAATTTGGAATGGAACAACAACGCTGAAAAAATTTGAGCTTTAGTTGATTTTCTCTGACTTAAAGTCAGTATGGGAACAGCTTCCTTTTCTGACTCCAGCAACCTTCCAACCAAGAGATGTGTCCTTTCTAACCTGGTTGTCCCTCTTGTCTGTGATAATCTCTTCCAGCCCATGGGAATCTTCTCCATCCTGGAAGAGGAGTGCATGTTCCCCAAGGCAACTGACACCTCTTTCAAGAACAAGCTCTATGACCAGCACCTGGGCAAGTCCAACAACTTCCAGAAGCCCAAGCCTGCCAAAGGCAAGGCTGAAGCCCACTTCTCCCTGGTGCACTATGCTGGAACAGTGGACTACAACATCTCTGGCTGGCTGGAGAAGAACAAGGACCCTCTGAATGAAACTGTCATTGGGCTGTACCAGAAATCATCTGTGAAGACCCTGGCTTTACTCTTTGCCAACTATGGTGGAGCAGATGCAGGTCAGTTATGTGGAAATTTTATTTTCAGTGTGGGACAGTTGTCACAGAATTAAAGCCATAAACACTAAACATTTAAAGTTGTTTCATGTTAATTTTAAAACTTTTTGTTTTCCTTGATTCAATTCACAGAGGCTGGTGGTGGCAAGAAGGGAGGCAAGAAGAAGGGTTCTTCTTTCCAGACTGTCTCAGCTCTTTTCCGGGTACAGTTCTGCATGTGTTATTTCTGAAATTGGACAAAAGGGGGTCAGCTAATACTAAATTTGAAAGAGCTATTTTAAATTACAGTAAAGGGAGTAAATTTCTTTGGAAATTCCACATCAGGTTTTCCAGGGCCAATTTTAACATTGCAAATGTGTCCAAAAATGAGCGTTCAGTCTTCAAAATCATGGAAATCTAACAATTTGTGGTAGTTTTCTATCCTATTTTTTTTTTTATTAGCAGATATCATTCAGATCTTCATATTTTTATATCTTTGGGTCAGACTAGAATGGTGATATTAGTATTCCTGCATTTCTGTTGAGGAGTTGAAACTAATTTCCAAGGAGATAAATATCTCATTGGAATAAATCTCCATTTTTAAAAACTTAAGTAGATCGACTTCTGAAGGCAGAATGTGAAAAACCTAAGTCATTTACTCTTTGTGAATGTCTGAAATTGTATATTAGTTTTCACTGAACCAATAGCAGCATTGTAGGATTTCAGTCTAAAAATGGTGCTCAGTATCTTCAAATACAAGAAATTTTTGGGTTTTGTGGCTTTATTTAAGTGCTCCAAAAGCCAGCTTGAGAAGTTGTAAAATCATTACGTAGTCTTAGTGCATCAAACACTAGATGCAGGAAACTCACGCTGCTAACTGGTTCCTCCAGGAGAACCTCAACAAGCTGATGACCAATCTGCGGAGCACTCACCCCCATTTTGTGCGCTGTATCATCCCCAATGAGACTAAAACTCCTGGTAAGATGCTCAAGCAGAAAGATCCTTGCTCTCATACATCCAATCCCTTCTGCAATCTGTGCCATTCATTTGTGCTCTGCATTGCTTAGGTGCCATGGAGCATGAACTGGTGCTTCACCAGCTGCGCTGTAACGGCGTGCTGGAAGGGATCAGGATTTGCAGGAAAGGGTTCCCCAGCAGAGTCCTCTATGCTGATTTCAAACAGAGGTGAGAGCACTGTGCTTGTCAGCATCACTAAAAGCAATGTTGGTTCATTCATGGGTCCGTTAAGGCTGTGCTCTAATTTTAAAAAGAGCTGGTGGGCTTTAGTGGCTACCATGTGTTGCTTGGAAAAAAATAGCCTTATCTTCCTCTAATTCCACAGATACAAGGTGCTTAATGCCAGTGCCATCCCCGAGGGACAGTTCATTGACAGCAAGAAGGCTTCTGAGAAGCTCCTTGGGTCAATCGATGTGGACCACACCCAGTACAAATTTGGACACACCAAGGTACAAACACCCCCATTCACTGTGTCCCTGGGCTTTGCTCTGCCTGACAGTGATGTGCTGCAACATTCCCTCTCTCAAGGTGTTCTTCAAAGCTGGGCTGCTGGGACTCCTGGAGGAGATGAGGGATGAGAAGCTGGCACAGCTCATCACCCGCACCCAGGCCAGGTGCAGGGGCTTCTTGATGAGGGTGGAGTACCAGAGAATGGTGGAGCGGAGGTACACATTCCTCTTCTTCATTTAAAGTCACTCAGCTTGGGAGAAAGTGTTGACATTCATCAGACTGAGAATATTCGTGGTACTTTTTAATTATGTCTCAGGGAGTCCATCTTCTGCATCCAGTACAATGTTCGTGCATTCATGAATGTCAAACACTGGCCATGGATGAAGCTGTTCTTCAAGATCAAGCCCTTGCTGAAGAGTGCAGAGTCTGAGAAGGAGATGGCCAACATGAAACAAGAGTTTGAGAAAACCAAGGAAGAGCTTGCAAAGTCTGAGGCAAAGCGGAAGGAGCTGGAGGAGAAAATGGTGGCCCTGGTGCAGGAGAAAAATGACCTGCAGCTCCAAGTACAGGCTGTGAGTTTATCACCTTGAGTTTATCACTCAGAAAATGAGTCTATACATTCAGACTGTTCTTTATGAACAGAAGATCAGAATATAGAAGAACAAAAGTCATAAATTTGGGGAATTATCCATCATATATATGTGAAAGTGAGGAAACAAATTCTGGCAGTGATGTGGTGAACACTCTGACAGCCAGTGCAAAGAAACAGGGAGTTTCAAGCGTGAGTCAGTGCTCTTGCCTTCAGAGGAAGGAGGCAGATGTAGATCCTCAAGAGGATGTAGAACAATGAATTAATTTTGCACCGTAAGTGCAAACCACACTTGAAAGTGGTACTTGTGAATGCAGGTGCAGGAGAAGGGATCCTCTCTTTGCTTGGTAACTAGCAGTTAAGGTCCTTCTCTTGCTGAAGTTGAAGGTCAGGTTCAGCTGCTACTCAGTGATAAAAGAGGCAAACCAGAGAAACTTCAAAACATTAGAAGCCACAAAATTCTGTCTCCCCACCAGGAAGCAGATAGCTTGGCTGATGCTGAGGAAAGGTGTGACCAGCTCATCAAAACCAAAATCCAGCTGGAAGCCAAAATTAAGGAGGTGACTGAAAGGGCTGAGGATGAAGAGGAAATTAATGCTGAGCTGACAGCCAAGAAGAGGAAACTGGAGGATGAATGTTCAGAGCTGATGAAAGATATTGATGACCTTGAGCTAACACTGGCCAAGGTGGAGAAGGAAAAACACGCCACCGAAAACAAGGTATGAGGCAGAACCTGTCACTCACACTTTGGAAAAGACCTGTCTTGTTATGAAGTTTTAAGCACCATTTTCTATCTGTGCTTGCTCCTTTCTTCTCAAAGGTGAAAAACCTGACTGAGGAGATGGCAGCCCTGGATGAGACCATTGTGAAGCTGACAAAAGAGAAGAAAGCCCTCCAAGAGGCCCATCAGCAAACCCTGGATGACCTGCAGGCAGAAGAAGACAAAGTCAATACACTCACCAAAGCCAAGAGTAAGCTGGAGCAGCAAGTGGACGATGTAAGCACGCAGACACAGAGCAGGAACAGGACAGGTATGGAGCCTGACCTGGCTGGTAGAGCACTGATGGTCTTGTTGTGTTTAGCTGGAAGGGTCCCTGGAGCAAGAGAAGAAACTGCGCATGGACCTGGAGAGAGCCAAGAGGAAACTGGAAGGAGACCTGAAGCTGGCCCAAGACAGCATCATGGATTTGGAGAATGACAAGCAGCAGCTGGATGAGAAGCTGAAGAAGTAAGTGTGGCTCTGGGGCACCTGAGTGCTGGGCTGCAGCACTTGTCTTTTTACTTTGAGCTCTAACACGGTTCACTTTGCCCAAAGGAAAGACTTTGAAATCAGCCAGATCCAGAGCAACATTGAGGATGAACAAGCCCTGGGTGTGCAACTTCAGAAGAAGATCAAGGAACTGCAGGCAAGTCTCTGTTTCCCTCCCTTGCTCAGGCTCAGCTCAGCCATGAGGAAGGCACAGGTGTGAAGGGTGCCTCCTGTTCTCCAGGCCCGTATTGAGGAGCTGGAGGAGGAGATTGAGGCAGAGCGAACCTCTCGCGCTAAAGCAGAGAAGCATCGGGCTGACCTGTCGAGGGAGCTGGAGGAGATCAGCGAGCGCCTGGAAGAAGCAGGAGGGGCGACGGCAGCTCAGGTAGAGATGAACAAGAAGCGTGAGGCAGAATTCCAGAAGATGCGCCGTGACCTGGAAGAGGCCACGCTGCAGCACGAAGCCACGGCTGCCGCCCTGCGCAAGAAGCACGCGGACAGCACAGCTGAGCTGGGGGAGCAGATCGATAACCTGCAACGTGTGAAGCAGAAGCTGGAGAAGGAGAAGAGTGAGCTGAAGATGGAGATTGATGACTTGGCCAGCAACATGGAGTCTGTCTCCAAAGCCAAGGTACACAAATGTTTTATAGGCTCATTGACCCAAAGCAATACAACACAATTTCTTGCACCTGGCCGTCTTTAGAGTGTGGATGGTTAACTCATCACTTTCCTTGTGCTGAAACACAGGCAAACCTGGAGAAGGTGTGTCGCACACTGGAAGATCAGCTGAGTGAGATTAAGACCAAGGAAGAAGAGCATCAGCGCATGATCAACGACCTCAATGCTCAAAGAGCTCGTCTGCAGACAGAGTCCGGTAATGCACCCCTACACCCCTCTGGAATGGAACAACTTGTAACCAATTATAATGAGAAAAAGATTGATGTTTTACTCAAATTGATCTATTCTCTGTAAGCCTGTATATCATGCTTAAGAGAAATATTGATTTAGTATTGATTTTAAATGGCAATCTTCCAATGGTAAACTTCCTTAGGTGAATATTCACGCCAGGTGGAAGAAAAAGATGGTTTGATATCTCAGTTATCCAGAAGCAAACAGGCATTCACTCAACAGATTGAGGAACTAAAGAGACATTTAGAGGAAGAAATAAAGGTAAAAGTACGTCCTGTAAGGCATTGATTTTAGATTGGGAATATTTTCTTTAAGGATATTTCCTACTCTCACATAAAATCAGAATGTTAGCTGAATTATTTTAATTTTTGAGCTATCAAGCAAGGTGAGAAATTTTGCTTTCTCCCTCTCTGGTGTGGGAAGTTGAGAAAGACATCCTCTCCAATGTGGATACTGAGACAGGGAAAAACGATTTTAGGTCTGTAATCAGATTTATGATGACATATAAAAATGATTGAGATATATCTAAAAAGAAACGCCACATCTTAGTCTACTTTTTCACAGTGGTAGTTGAAGCTTTAGAACATACTTAAAAGGATTCAAAGATTCACAGCTGTATAGGTGTCATTTAGAATTTACCTATCATCTCTCCTCAGAAGGCATTCAAGATTCTCAAAATGTGGAATCAATATGCCATTTTTTCTTGGTCTGACTTTAAATGTCATAATCAAAGAATTTTCAACAATTTTCATCAAGCTATCATTTTAATGTCTCATGGGAAATTCATTGTCCCAAAACAATTGTCTCCCAAGGCAAAGAATGCCCTGGCCCACGCCCTGCAGTCCGCTCGCCACGACTGTGACTTGCTCCGGGAACAATATGAGGAGGAGCAGGAGGCCAAGGGGGAGCTGCAGCGCGCCCTGTCCAAGGCCAACAGCGAAGTGGCCCAGTGGAGAACCAAATACGAGACGGACGCGATTCAGCGCACGGAGGAGCTTGAGGAGGCCAAGTACGTGGTGATAGGCAGTGAAGATGAAAACTGAGGCTGAAAATTCAAAGGTGACATTGCAAGAGAAACATCACAATATTATGAGGAATTAGTCATGGATTTGATTTGGGAAAGAGCAATAGAAAGTGTGAAACTTTATCCTACAAACTGTTTAGTGGTATAGTAAAGGCAAAGCCTAAGGACAGCATAAATGTAGCCCTTAACACTGTGTGACTGCAAACTGCAAAATGATTAGGCACACTATAGTAAAAAGCACACTGGATCCTCAGTACTAAATGTGAGCTGACCTTATGTCTCACAGAAAGAAGCTGGCACAGCGCCTGCAAGATGCAGAGGAACAGGTTGAGGCTGTCAATGCCAAATGAGCCTCCCTGGACAAGACAAAGCAGAGGCTGCAGAATGAAGTGGAGGACCTGATGATTGACGTGGA
>VWZW01000202.1:0-12001 GCA_013397115.1 Edolisoma coerulescens | reverse complement strand
CGTCTCTGCTGAATCCTCAACACCTCTTGGCGGCCAAGCACAGATGACTTTCCAGTGCAGGCCAGCACAGGCATCTCCAGAGGAGGACAGCAGAGACAGCCTGCATTGGTAGGGGTGCATGTCACCAGGTGTGGAGGGGTGTGCATCTCCACCCTGTGTGAACACAACACATTTCTCTATGTCAGGCTGAATCCTGGTGCAGACAGGGCAGAAGAATATCTCATGGCAATGCTGCAGCTGCCAATGGGGCACACACTCAGTCCAGAGGAGGCAAAGCTGCTCATGAACCAGACAGTACAGCAGGTCCAGGATACTCTGAGCATACCGGATGATGTTGCTCAGCACCTCCTCATGCACTGTAGGTGGAATGTGGATTTCCTGATCCAGTGCTACGTGGAGAACCATGAGGCCCTGCTCATCTCCTCAGGGCTGCAAGTGCAGGATGTCCAGCCTCCCCCAAGCCCTGGAACCCACTGCCCAGTCTGTGTGAACCAGCTGTGTCCCACTGAGAAGCCACCAACCCTTTGCTGCATGCACTACTGCTGCAAGGTGAAGGTCCTGGGGTCTTTAGTTCCTGCTACTTGACAGGGAGTTGTTGCTGTCTACTTGGAACAGCTGTTCTTTGTCTGAAGGTGTTACCAGGGGATTTTTCAGAGTTTATACATTCTCTTTTCTCAGCTCACTTTTTTGTTGTGATCCTTCACCCCCTGATTTGTCTGTTCCCCCTTTTGTGCTTTTGGGTACTTACCCATGATTTGTGCGGTTTTGTGCACCCTCTGCTGGATGGGAAGGGCTTCCAGGGTCCCACAGCCCTGTTTAGGTCTGATCTCTCCTCTTGTGCCCTGACAGCCCTGTTGGAGGGAATATCTCACCACTCGCATTGAGCAGAACATGGTTGTCAACTGCACCTGTCCCATATCCGAGTGCCGTGCTCAGCCCACCACAGCCTTCATCTACTCCATCGTGTCCTCCGAGGAGATTATAGCCAAGGTGAAGCAGGAGGGGGGCTTGCTGGGTGTCCAAGCTCTCTTTCATTTTGGTCAGCACTGTCAGATAATTTTGTTGCTGCTTTTTCCCTTCCTGTTACTGAGACTGGCAGCATGCTAGTGGAGGACGACCAGATTTCGTCTGTGTTCTCTGATTATGGTCAATACGAGCTGTTCAGGAAAGCATAACATCAACAAAAAAGCACGGTAGTATTTCCTCTAAATATGTCTCCAGCAAACATTTCAGGGACAGCATTAGTTCAGGGCTAGATGAGAGCCATGGTAGCAGCTCATGACAAATATCCTCTAGTGGTGTGCTGGAAGCAATTAAATAATAGTAATAAAATAAAAATCTAGGCTAAATGAAAACATGAGCAATTTCATTTTACTGCTGCATCAGTGACCCCTATGTCCTTTCTCTTCCATCAGTCTCTGGCTTTGAGCAGTTCAGGTTTTTGTGGAGATGGCAGGAATTACCTCATCAGACGTAATCTTCACTCTAAGTCTGTGTGAGTCTGCAGACAGCTCTAAACCAGGCTTTCTGAGCTCTGCTTGCCTTAGTCCTGGGTCATCAGGGGACAGCAGTAGCTGCTTGTTCTAAAGCAGAAGCTACTTTTTCTGTTCTTTCAGTTTGTAGGGCTGAACACCCTCCCCAGCCAGTGGCAGAGCTGTAGCTGTCACATGACAGACTCTTTGTTAATTGCTGGGCAGAGCAGTCTCTTTTCCACTGCTCTGTTGTTTGACAGGTGTACCTTTTGTCTGGTTTTTTTATAGGAAGTGTTTGGAGAATCAGTGCATATATCTGGACAATTAGTCCTTACTGCCTTTGCAAATCCTGTAGTCACACCTGTCTGAAAGCAGGATTTAATAGCCTGTTGCTGTGACTGTTTTATAAAAGGAAATAATTACTGCAGGTGGACATAAATAGCAGCTAATTTTAACAAGTTGCTCTGATGCTCTCACTGAAATGTTTTCCTTTTGCTCAGTAAGTGGTGTGGCTGGAGTGTTAATGTCTCGTGCAAAGTCACACGTACAGTCACAGAATATTTTGGGTTGCAATAATCTGTGGAGGTCTCTGGTCCAGCCCTGAGCTCAAAATAACTCGATTATTGTATGAAGATCTAATGCTAGAACTATATTTAAACATAAGAACACTGGTTGTTGGGGTTGTGGGGTTTTTTTTTTTTTCCAATAGTAAGGGTAATGAGACGTGGGACCAGTTTGGGCAGAGAGGTTTGTAGTCTCTGTGCTTGGGTATATTCAAAACCCAACTGGACATGGTCCTGAGCAATCCTGCTTTAAGCTGGAGAGGTTGGACCAGGTTTTATTTCCAGAAATGCCTTCCAACCTCAGCAATTCTGTGAAATTAAACAGCTTCCAGATATGACATGGGGGGGATAGAGAAATGTACACAAAGGGAATGAAAGGGTAAACTAACTGAGTGCTGTTTTGTTGTGAGCAGTTGTTTGGTGAGATGAGCACCAGACCCTGGTTGTAAGACCGAACCATGCAGCTTCTCTGGCTTAAATCTCCTTCCTGGCTTCTCCTCACAGTATGAAAAAGCCCTCCTCAGACGCTATGTTGAGTGTTGCTCCAACCTGACTTGGTGCACCAACCCTCAGGGCTGTGATCAGATCCTCCTTAAGGATGGACTTGGTTATGGAGCAGCCTGTTCCAAGTGCTCCTGGATATCCTGCTTCAACTGCAACTTCCCAGAGGTGAGGCCGAGCTGGATGATGGGCTGCACTGTCTTAGGTTTGGCACACACCCTTGTGCTTTTGTGTGGTTGACTGACTCTCTCTCTCAGGCCCATTATCCTGCCAGCTGCAGCCACATGTCTCGGTGGGTGGATGATGATGGATACTATGAGGGAATGACAAGTGAAGCCCAAAGCAAACATCTGGCTAAGCTCATTTCAAAGCACTGCCCAAACTGCCAGGCTCAGATAGAGAAAAATGAGGGGTGCCTGCAGTGAGTATACGTTTTTGTTTGTGACTGGGTGGCACACTGGGTGGTGTGGGGCAGCACTGTCAGGAACTGTCTGCAAGTGGCTGTTAGGACTGAGTGATTCCCGTTGTCCTTCTGCAGTATGACATGTGCAAAGTGTAATCATGGCTTCTGCTGGCGCTGCCTCAAGCCCTGGAGGCCGAATCACAAGGATTATTACAACTGCTCTGCTATGGTGAGTGCTTTGCTGTATCTCCAGGGTTCATGCTTGTGTTCAGAGGCCCCTATAGCCTCTCAGAGATGGTGAGGATGTCCATGTAGGCCCTTTACTTTGGACTTTGTGCATTTGCCAGTAATACTGGCATTTCCAGGTAGCCCTGGTACTTGAGGGAAATTGCTACAGGTTCCTGTACCTTTCCTTTCAGGTGAGTAAAGCAGCTTGGCAGGAGAAGCGTTTCCAGGATTACAACGAGAGATGCACCTTTCATCACCATGCAAGGGTAAGGCCTCCTCCTTCCTTTGCAGATGCTGGCTGCAGCCTCAGCCCAGGTGAGCAGGGCAGTTTCTGTTGTGTCAGTGTCTGCTGAGAAGCAGGCTTCACATCCGGGTGGGGATGCCTGATCATTTCGCCCTGGCTCTGACATTAAGGAGTAATCCCTGGCTGCTTTCTTCTGTCAAGTCTGTTGTGGAAACTGAGCACCTGACTTGTGGTGTTCAGGGGCTCAGAGTGGTGCAGCAGTTGGAAGCAATGGTGACTGAAGGCTGAGCTCTGCTCAGGGTTGAGATGCTGTAAAAGGTTGAAGTGGTGGCACAGTAGAGATGCCATAGTTGGATGCATTAAATGCTCTGCTGCTGCCTCCATCTTCTGGGGTGGCACTTCAGGATGCTCAGCAATTATTTGTGTGGAAGGTACTGTTTTCTCAGTCTTGTGGAGCTTGACACTGACATTGACTTTTTTTTCCCCCTTCTTTGGTTATTGCAGGAATTTGCCATAAGTCTGAGGAACAGCATTGCTTCCATCAGAGAGATGCCAAAAATTAGGAACTTGACCTTTGTTCTTGATGCCTGCAAAGTGCTAGAGCAAGCACGGAAGGTAAGGCTGGATAATAGTCTTGCTGAGGTTTAGTCTTAGTTCTATTGGTGTGTGTCATGCCTTGCTTAAAGTGAGGAGACACCAACCTTATTCTTCTCCAAACAAGGGGAGACAGAGAAAGCTTGAGGGGAGGAATAGCATGAGGACAGAGGAAGAGCTCATGTCTGCCCTTCCCTGCTTTCAGTCTGAGTTGAGCTCTGTTTGCAGTGTTCCTTACAGTCAGTTCATAGGATTTGGAGCTTAGCTCAAGTTGACACCATGGAATCAACACAAAGTCTGTATTTAGGGTTTTTGTCCACTGGGTTTGGTCCATTCCTATTAGAAATGCCCCAGTGAAGGTACTTACCTTTTGAAAGCTCTCCTGATGCTGTGTTACAGTTAGGAAGTTCCTCTTGATGCTCAGGCTATGATTTTCTTTTCTTAACTTCATTTCATGAACCACAGGTATTTTGGAAGCACAGAGTTACCTACTGCATGTCCTGGTAGCCACATTAAAAAGGATTTGTAGTGCAGCCACTGGGTGTGTGCAGTAAGCCTGTGACGCCGTAGGCCTGTAATGCCTGCTCTGTCCTCAGACATAGGTAGGAGGTAGGAATTGTCTTTGCAGGAGGTAGGAATTGTCTTTGCAGTACTGACTTTGCATATACACCTTGGTTTTGCAGGTAGGCTTGATTTTGAGAGAGGCATGTGGGACAAGGGTGCCTGACCCTATTTTGTCTTCTCAGTGTGGTAGCCCCTGAGTTTTCTGGGGTACATATCACTGGGGTACATTCAGTAGCTGCTGCTACTGAATTTTCTGGCCCCTTTCTTTGAATGGAAACAGTGATCTCATTTCCTGCTGGGTGCCTACATGGCTTTAGGGGTCATTCATTCATAACTGGAGTTTGCCACTTGTTGCAATGCCTTTGTTGTGGGCTCTTGGTTCTGTATAGCACCATGCCTGCTTCCCTTTGGCCTCCATTCTCTTAGTTCACTGCCACTTTTGTTCAGCCTGGGCTGCCCAGCATTGCCAAGGTCCTGTGTGCTGGTGGGTTTGGCTCTTTGCCTGCTGGTCAGTCACACTTGTTATGCATTTACAGTCTGTGTTCTTGTGATGGTTTGCAGGTGGGAACAATCAGTTATTTCAGACTTCAATATAAAATAATTGCACATTCATTTCCAGTCCTGCCAGTAGCTCTTAGCTAGGCTGGTACTGCTGTCACTTGTCACAATGGGTCACTGGGCTATGGCCACAGACCAGAGGCCACTGACAATAATGAGGTCTGGGAGGGTTTGATGCTGCTCCCTTCTTGCCCACTCTGAAGCGGAAGGAGGGTGCTTAAGAACATCATCTGTACTTTTCCAGGTGCTGGCCTACTCCTGTGTGTACAGCTACTATAACCAGGACACTGAGAGCATGGATACTGTGGAACAGCAGACTGAGAGCCTAGAGCTGCTCACTAATGCTCTGCAGATCCTTCTGGGTAAGTCCTGCAGCCTCTTTGAAGTAGTGACTAGCATTTCCAGCTGTATTCAAAGAGCAGCAGCTCTGTAGAGGGGCAATAGCATATATACCAACACCCAGCTGGCCTCTCGCTTCTCTCAGTCCTTTTTTGCCTTCTTGATGTCATTTCTGAGGAAGTCCACTGGAGCAGTTTGGCTGCCAGTGGAGATTGATGCAGTAAAGAGCAACATGTTCTGTTCTGAAAGAGGGATGTATGTGCTCAGGAGATCTAAGTAGCTATGGCTGGCTTCATAATCAGAGCCAAGGACTTGGTCTCTGCTCGAGAGTGTGGGATGCAGCATGACTTTATTGGTCTTGAATTCCAGAGGAAACCCTGCTGCAGTACCAGGACTTGGCCACTTCTCTTCAGCTCCTGAAAGCAGAGCACTTCCGTGCGGGCTTGGAGTTGGTGCGGCAGATCAAGGAGCGTCTCTTTGCAATTCTCTGGCACTCCACACAGGTGAAGGCCACGTGTCTGCTCGTGGCTTGTCTTGCTCTGGTCTAATTTGATTGTGGGCAAACTAAAGGGCTTGATCAGCTGAGGGGATAGACTCAGGATTGTGCATGTACAGGGCAGGGGTTTGCAGCACAAAATACACTCCAAATCACATATTGTTTCTCTCTCTTTTGGCTGTTCTTTCCTGCTAACAGGATTTCCATGTTGGGCTCCAGACTTCAGGAGATGCTGTTCAGAGAAAGTTGAAACTCGCAAATGTGCCTGCTTCAGCCCTCGCATGTACAGGGTGAGTTTGCTTAGTGGGGTAACGGGGGAAGGTGAGTGAGTGCAGACAAAAAGCAGGTGAGCAGAGTTTTCTCCTGTGCTCACTGACATCAAAAGGGTGAATGACAGACACTGATTACTTGCATCCTGTTTTGTGGTTTGAGGGAGCAATTTAAGTGACATAGTGGTGTAGGGAAACCAGCAAAACCTCTGCTTTTATGCAGCTATGATCAAGAAAGCTCCGTCACTGGCAGACTCAGTTATGGAAGTTACTTTCCCTGGACTCTCTTGAGTTTCTTTGGATGGGGATGCTGAGACAATGACAGTAGGGTGTTGTGGGGCTGGGTGGCAGCTGATGCTCACAGCAGAGGCTCTGCTCTTATGCTCTCCTCAACAGGCAAAAACGTACCATCCTGTGTGACTCCCCCAACACAGATGAAGGTGGCAAAGAGGTTGAAGATGAGGAGTATGATCCACAGTGGCAGGAAGACTATGATGATGATGATGACCTTGATGAAGACAACTTTATGATTGATAATGAGTCAGACTGTGATTCTTACTTTGATGATGATGATAGCTATCATGACTAGAAGTGTTCTGTCACCCAGCCTGCCAGCTTGGACCTCTGCCTCTACTTTGTCTCAACCAGTTTGTGTTAATGTTTTTCTTCGAAGGCAAGGAGGAGCTCTCAGATGGAACAAGCATTTCTTCTGGGACGCTTCTTGCTCAGTGACTCTTGAATGTGCAGGAACATTGCTCTGGGCAGCTGGTCTGTGTTACTGTGGCCACCTCTCTCAGAAAGACATTTCCTTGCCTTTTTCCATTGTCTCCAGTTCTGCCTATAGGTACTTAATTGAGTTAGAAAATCACAGCCCACCTGCAGAGTGAGGACCACTTGCCACCTGTTAAAGGGCTGCTCCTTGTCCTTGGTGTGCTCTCCCCAGGGGCACAGGGGAGGGTGGCACGTGTCCCAGCACAGCACTGTCTAGCAATGGCCAGTGTCCAGAAATGCTGTAAAGAGATGCATTTACACTCAAGTTAAAGCCTCCCAGATGGAGCTGGTGGGATTCTCTCCAGCCCCAGATGGATGTGGTTTGGTTCCTCTGGTTGAGAGGGGCTGCATTTTTGCCCTTTGTTGGAGTTTTGTTCTCTGTTATGAAGCAGGAAGGGCTACTGTGAGTGACACAAGTTTGCAGGATTGTTCAAGTTTATAAATATATGCACACACATATTTTATATATACATATATATATATATATGCAGAGGTTGTTCAGATAATACTGTATCTTTGCAAAAAAAAGGAAAATCCTGACGAACAAGGGTTGAAAAAAAGTTCTGTTTGGAAAAATAAACTGTTTTCTTCTAGCACAAGCCTTCTTGTTGTCTGTGGGGAACATGGGAGTGGAGGGAGAGCAGGGTAGCCTCAAGTGAGAAGGATGTGACCTGGATATGCTTATCCCAGAAGTTATTGGTGAAATTAGTGTGGGTTTGGAATCCTCACCCAGGCCACAGAGTCTGCCCTGCAAAGTGGCTTTTCCTTCCTGGGCAGTTCAGGGAACAGTGAGAGGTATGGGGAGGGATGGGAAAGAGGGCAGGGGCCCAGGCCATACAGAGTGGTGGGGCTGGCGTTTCTGGGACCAGCTGCAAGACAGGCTGGCTGCCTGTTGATGGAGGTGGTAGTATCTGGTGCCCAGCAAAAGGAACATGTGGGACTGCTCTCAGGGCCTGAGGGGTGATTTGGAGATTGTTTAGGAGATATAGGGCTCTTAGGCCTTGGGTATCATCTAGGAGGGATGTGGGGTTCTCACGGGATGCTGGACAGGGAGCAACTTCCAGGACAGAGCACGAGAGAGGATTGATTCTTCCACTTCCCTGCAGCCCATAGCTCCTAGTCCTGCAGAGTCAGTCATGGTGGAAGTCCCAACTGTGCTGCCCATATGTGGCAATGGGTTCCCTGTGACACCTCTCTGGGCCCTCTCCTCAGGGGCACTTGGGGGAGCGATGTGATGGGGGTGCCCAAACAGCCTTGTCTTCCCCAGTGTGACCAGTCCTTGCAGGAGCAACTTGAATTTCCCAGGTTGTTGGGGGTGGAGCAGAACATCCTAGATGCCCAAGCTGCTTACGGGGAGACTTACGCCTGCAGTTCTTCATTCACTGTCTCCTGGATGCCTGCTTAAAACCCAGAGAGTCAGAAGGATTGCGAGTCTCTGCTCTCATGGAGTGTTTGTACTGAAAGTCAAGATCAAACCTTGCTCTTCTGCTCTGTGGGACGTTTCTGTCCTCCCTGAGCTTGTAGGACACCTGTGTTGGGGTTTGGCCCAGTTGGGTCCCAGTCAAACTACCTACCTAGCACTGGCCAAGGAGTCAAGGACAACAAGAAGGGCTCCTTCCATTGTCATTCCTGTGCCACGTGCTCTGGGATGACCCTCCTTGAGCAGGGAGGCTGGACCAGGTGACCCATTGTGGTCCCTTCCAACAATACTCATTCTGTGATTCTGTACCATACAGGTGTATCTGAGAGTACTGAAAGAGCTGGCAGATGCCACAAGGCCACTTTCCATCATCCTTAAAAGGTTGTGTCAATCAAGGGGATGCTCCCAGTGACTGGGAAAAGGCAGATAATGTATCCATTGTCAAGAAGGACAATCCAGGAAACAAGAGGCCAGTCAGCCTCCCCTCAGTCCTTGGGAAAGGGATGGAAATGCACATTGACTGCACCAAATTGCCAACTCCTCTGCTAAAACTATAAAATTGATAGTTCATCAAGAAGGTATAAAGAATTAATTCAGAAAGTTGTGGATTGCTACAGGAGGAAGGGAAAACCAAATTCTATCAATTTGGGACCAAAAAGCAACACAGTGATTCTAGAAGAAGTCTGTGGTGAGACCCTAGTCTCTGAATGGAAGATTTCCTCTCCAAATGCCATCCTTTGGAGACGTAGTGACTGAGGAAGGATGAATTTTTGCACTAAACTAGGTTGCCGTGCCAGGAACATAAATGAAAGAAGCAGTAATACCCAGTCTTATATAACAATTAACATAATGCAATTTAATTCACTGCCTGTTATCACTGAAAATCAAATCCCCTTGAGGCACACACCAAACTTACCCATCTTCCCACATTACCAGCTTTGAAAAGAACAAGTTTAATAACACCTGGAATGCATTAACATTTCCCTCCATCCATTGGAGGCATTCCCAACTAGAATATTATTAGTGCATTGCCACTTGGAGCAAACAATCGACCCCACAAGGTAATTTCTAGCTGAGAGCCTGTTGCTCACTATCAGTGGGCATTGCCCTGCAAATCAGGAACCCAGGATCAAAAGACATCAGCAGCAGCATGTTCTGCTGCCTGAAGAAACTCAAAAGAAGGATTGGCAAGATTTTAACCAGCCACTCTGAAGAGATCACCAAAGTCATCCTTCAGGGATCCCTGCCCAAAGGACTTTGTTACATAATCCCAGGCACCAAAACACCCAGCATATGTCCAACCCCATGCTGATGAGACTCAGGATTGCCTGCCCACTAGGCTCTGTGGTCCTTAGTCCCAGGATACTGCAAATGTCAGAGACCATGGTCCCAAGGATACTGGGGAGGCACTTTTTATAAGTCCTCACCTTCCCTTTGTAGTCTCTTCGTGTGTGGTTTTGCTTAAGAGTCATTAGGTTTAGGTTTAGGTATAGCAAATAGTGCTAAAGAGAGGGTTAGGGTTATGGTCAATGTTAGGGTTTTAGGTGAAGGGTTTGTATTATGGTTAGGCTTGAGTTTAAGGTTAGGATGAGGGATGAATTTAGAGCTAGGTTTGAGTTTAGGGTTAGGGTTACTGTTCATAGGGTTAGCATTAGGTGGTAGCATTAATATTAGATTTACAGTCATTTTGGTTACATTTAGGGTTAGGGCAAGTGTTTGGCTTAAATTTAAGGTGAGGGGTTAGTTTTAAATATTTTTAGGGATATACAGTCGTTAGGGCTAATGCTAGAGTTCTGTTTAGGCTTAACTCTATTGACTGGGATGCAGTTTCAATTGTTAGGGCTAATTTTTTGTTTGTTTTTAGGGATATGATCATTCAGGTTTATGGTTGTTGTTGGGCAGGATTTTGGTCAGTGGTAGTCATAGAATTATGGTTAGGGCTTTTCTTTGGAGTGGTGGAAGTGTGTTTGGTGAGTAGTATGTGAGAAGGTACAAGAACAATCCTAGCAGTGAGAACATGACAATGACTGCGTCTGTTGTGGTCATTTTGTGTTTAGTAAGTTTCTCAGTAATAAGTCATTTAGACAGGAATCTTGGTGGCAGGGGGCGTCCTGCTAGGAAGCCTAAGATTAATATTGAGATTTTATTGGGTATGTGGGTATTTTTGTTCTTGAAGCCATTATCATTGGCAGTTTTTGAACTTTGTTTGCGTTGAGAGCGAGGACTATTGTGGCAGTTATAAGTAGAATGTTAATAGGGGGTGTTTGGCTATTATAGCCATAATAATTATTAGGCTATTCAACCTAAATGAGAATGCTTAAGGTTTTTCAAATCTGTATTTGATTTAGTCCAATTCAGTCTCCTATGGCTGCTGAGGCAAGGATTACGGTGATTAATAATTTTGAGTAGAGTGCTTTAGGAAGAGAATGGTGTGGGGTGGCAGTGAATTTAATTATTGTTGATAGCAGCGATTAGGAATAAAGTACTTCTGTGAATCAGAAATGGAAAGAGACTGGGACTAGTTAGATTGCAATTGCTGTTGGCAGTAGAGGCAGGACGTTGGGCGGTTCAATTTGCTAATGTCACACTGGTTCTGCTTCAAAAGATGACACATGCCGAGGCGGCTGCTTGTACTAGGGAAGTATTTGATTACGGCTTCAGTGGCTCGTGGGTGGTGGGATTTGCAGATTTGGAGATGAGTAGAATGATAGCGAGGGTGTTAATTCCTATTCTTGTTCAAGCCATGATTAAGTGCTTGCTCAAAATTGTAATGATTGCTCCTAGAAGTAAGGTTGGGGAGGAGATTCACTTTGCATGTTACAGCTCTCTGTTCACCTTTCCGTAGTGATTCTTTACGTTCAGGCACATATCCTTAAGGAATGAGACAGGTCTGCACAGCAGGTTGGTATGCTGGTGCCTGCTCTATTCTAGCTTGGATTCACCTTCCAAATAGGCTCGGTACTGAACAGCATGATTCCATTTGCTACTGCCTCTAGTAATCCAAAGGAGTGTACAATGTTTGGCCCTTTTTTGGCTCGTATGTAATTTAGGATTTTTCATTCTTCTAATATTAAGAAGGCTAAAGAAATTAGAATTGGGATATAATGGGAATAGAGATATCATATTTAAAAATAGAGGGTCAGGTCAGACTAGGTATGGTGGGGAAAGAGGGGAGGTAGGGAGATGATTTGAACGTTGGGATTAAACCTTCTGCATTTCCTGAGCTCTGCTACAGGAAGAGTCTTTTTCCAGAAAAGGGGATAGTACTCACTTGGTAGTTTAATTGAGTGTATTACTCAGAGGCCTGCTTGTACTCAATTTTTTCGTACTTTTGTAAAATGAAAAGTTCATTGTAGAGAAAAAAAAACCTGGATTGCTCTGGTTTCAGCCCAGCTCATATAGGACTGTTAATCCTTGAATAAACAAATCCCTGTGAGCAGCTGCTCCTTTAGGATGTTCTGATCCAACACTGAAGTTGTAAACTTCCTTGTCAAAATGGGCTCTTGGAGGACATTGAGCTGCTATCCCTGGGTGGTTTGGGAAATTGCAAGAAAGCGGGAAAGATGAAGAACGTGGGCG